>JAVJIF010015759.1:0-57051 GCA_038442645.1 Agave tequilana
CCCCCCCCCCCCCCCCCCCCCCCCCAAAAAAAAAAAAAAAGAGGAAGGCAAATGTTTTGTTGAACTGTAAAACTTAAGTTTCCTGTAAATGCATGAATATATTTCATCTTCTCTTTAAATTTGATTCTTTTATGTGAATTCCTTAACAGTTGTCAAAATAATCACCATCATCTTAGCTTCTTTTTCCCATTGAAATTGAGGAGCAAAGGCTCAAGAAAATGCTAACAAAATTCTAAAACTGGCATTCAACTTGATGTTAATCTTCTGTGTCAAAGTCATATACCTATCCAGTAAAACTATTCATAAGTGATGGGATCCCCCAAAAACAAGTAATGGCTTATTGATTGGCTTTAGTTGTGCATCTTAAACTCATATAACTGTGGCGCCCCGATCCTGCGGGTACGGGGACGCCACTGCGACGTACATACGCAGGGCGATGCTACCATCACGCATGTACGCTAAGCATCAATACACACAATACAGGGATCAGAGTGCGGAAATACATGGTATTATACATTCAATACAAAATAGCACAAGTACTTAGTCATCACATATTGTGACATAATATTACATTACATCACCAGATAGTACAAAAGTAGACTGTACAAGGTACAAATGATGGAACTCACGAGCTGGAAAAGAGAGAATCTCGTGAGCGGGGAAGACGGGATGGAACTGCGGCTAATCTGCCTGCTCCTCGAGGTAGGCCTGATCTTCAGCTGATGGGTCCACCTCGGTCCAACCTGTCAAATCTGAACATACAAATCCAGGGTGTTAGTGGGCAACCCAGCGAGTGCATAAAGAAATCAAGTGGCAAGTACAAATAATAGCAAGTGCATCATGTCAAGTATAATGTGCCAAAATCAATTAGCATGGAATAATCACAATAAATTGTGAATCATGAAATAAAGCAAGTGTACCAGGTTAAATGTCACGTAATCAAATTAGCAAGCATGGAGTAACTATCATAAATAGCAAGTAACAAAATTTATGTAACCTTAAGTCAATTATCAAGTTATTATTAAGACTCGTTCAATTTGTATGTTTCGGTATATGACCGGTGCCATATACTTCCGCATACAAGTCAAGCGAGGCTGGTTATTGGAAATTGATGGGGAACGACGAACCATGTTTAGAATGGGTCCCGTGCATGCCCGGGACAATGGTCCAGGAGTATCCGGTATTGAGCCGGAACGTACCGCTAGGCACCGGGACTTACTATATGCCCGAAGGTCTTAGTATACGCCCGAACAGGAATAAAGTGTCACCGTTCCCCACAGGATATACCCAGGGGATTATAGCACACCCGGACAGGCAGGCAAGGGGGTAGGGGTGCCAGTACATCCCTCGGAAACGCCTGGTGGCCTCCAGGTCGAATCCTACAGGAAGTTGTACAACATATGTATGGCCACCATAAACACAGAAGCTATATCGATACTCATCAATTTCCCCCATCCCGGTGTAAGTTGTTTAAATATAACAGGGTCTCAAATAATAATGTTCACGGGGTGTTCACAAATGTACAATATCCATGGTTATCCTATTACGGGGGCTAACAGGAGTATAATATCAGGAGTAATGTCAGGAGCCTCCATATTTCAGGGGTTCAAGTATACATGAGTACCAAATATCTGGTAATAATATAATAGTCATGCCAAGTCCCCATAAAAGTGATAGTCATGAATATGTCATATAGCACAGGTATCAGGGGTAGTAATGTCCGGTCAAGGGTCAAGATGTCAAGTCCAGGTATTTGTACCACATGAAAGCATATCATATACCGTGTGTCAGGTGCAGGTGTCAAGTATGACATATCAAGTACCGGGTCTATATATCGAGTGCCGGTGTAAATACCAAGTGACGGAGTCATAAATAACATATCAAGTGTAACATGTCAAGTGTCGGTATAAATACTGAGTACCGGTGTAACTACCGAGTGCTGGTGTCAGATGTCACAGGTCAAGTACAGCATGGCAAATATCGGTGTCAAATATAGCATGACAATTATTGGTGTCAATTATAGCATGGCAAGTGTCGGTGTCAAATATGGCAAATATCGGTGTCAAATATAGCATGGCAATTATCGGTATCAAATATAGCATGGAGTCATGTACTAAAAATTACAATAGCAAGTGTTAGGCATATTAAAATATCCACATGTCAATATCATGTTATAAATACAAGGGTAATTATTTTCAAATTAATAATAAGCACACGCCTGAAACCGGGGTGAAATACCGGTCAAAAATTCGGGAAATCGGCGATCCGCACGAGTAATCCACTAGCCCTAGTTGTATTTTAAAAAATATATATTATAAATATATATAAATATTAGAGAGGAAAGAAAGAGGGGAGAGAGAGGAGAGAAAGTTACAAGAAGAAGAGAGAGAAAATAAGGTGTTTTTAAAAGGAAAATTGGAGTTAAAATGAAAGGGGGTAGAGTTGTAATTAAAGAGAAGTAATAAGGGGATGAGGGAGGGTATTTTTGGAATGAGGGGAATATGAGTGTTTATTTAGGGAATGAAGGGATTTGAAATGAAAGAAAGAAGGAAATAAAAGAAGAAAGAAAGGAAAAGAAGGAGGAGTGGAGGGGTGCCGGCGGCCTGGCTGCGGCACCGCCGCCGGTGGTGGGCGCGCGCGCGGCCGGGGGAGAGGGAGGTGGATGTTGGGTTTGTTGGTTGATGTTGTTGGGTTGTTTTGGTGGTGGTGGAAGATGGTGGTTGTGGTGATGGTTGGAGGTGATGGGGAGTTAGAGGAGGAGAGGAGATGATGTTGGGTTGGTTAGAGTGGAGAATTTGGTGGAGATGAGGGTGAATTTTGGAGAAGAGAAGGAAGAAGGGTGATGGGTTTTTGTTGAAATTGGAGGAGGAAGGTTGTTAGAGGTTGAAGGAAGTGGTGGTGTGAAGAGGAGGTGTTGGGGAGTTGGTTGGGTGGCCTAGGAGTGGAGGCGGCGGCCATGGTGCATGCGTGAGTGGGTTGAGGATGGAGTTGAAGATGAGTTTGATTTTTTTTGGATTTGTTGAAAATGAAAGGAAATGGGAATTGGTGTTTAAATAGAGGAGAGGAAATGATGAAATTTTTGGGAAGGGGAGGGGCTGTTGGCTTGCAGGCTGCGGTGGCAGGGGGCGGGAGCAGGCGGCGGTTGCAGGGTGGGAGAAAGTCAATGGGGAAGAAAGAAAGGAGAGAAAAAGAAAGAAATTAAGAAAAAGAAAGAAATTAGAGAAAAAGGAAAAAATAAGAAAAAAGAAAATAAAATAGTAGAAAATTTTATTATTAATAATTTATTTATTAAAATTTCTGGAAGTACAAAGTAGGGGAGTAGAGGAGGGAAAAGCAAGAAAAGAATCGTCGGTAAAAATATTATTATTTAAATAAGGCAAAATTTTGACTGTTTCAGAAACGTTCCGAAAAATTTTCAAAAATAGCAAATATTATTTTAAGATACATGGTGAAATCGGATTCGAGAAATTTGGTGTAGTTTTCAAATTAAAAATTCTGGAATTTTCCAGCGATATCTGTCGACACACAGAATCGGTGAAATTTTGATAAATTTTGAAAAATCTCAAAAAATATATTTAGATAGAAATTGAAATTCTAAGATGTACAGTGAAAGCCGTTTCTGAAATTCAAACCCGTTTGAAAACTAAAAATCGGGAATCAGTCAGCGAAGCCGACCGACACCGGCTTTGGCGATTTTGCAGAAAATTTTCAAAAAATTTCAGAAAATCATGAAAAATTTAAAATATTAGAAAACAGTCTTTGAAACTGAAATCGGTCAAATCGGACTACCAGAAAGTCAAATCGGGCTACTGGCTAGTATCGGGTTCCCGGTCCGGGTCAGAACTTACTCTAGATCTGAGAATCCAGATCCGATACTCAATAATATAAGTAATCACAACTCAAAAACACATACAGGAAGAAAATTGAGCAATATGGTCGAAAAAATTTTGGGACTCGTATCTGGATACGTATCCCGGGTACGGGGCGCTACAATAACCAAGAACAACAATTCGATATTCTTCTAGGCGAGAAAATAATCTAGAACAGAGGAGAAGATGATAATATTTACTGTAAGAAAATTGCATTCATCTACATAATATAGCCAAGGAGCCAAATGAAAGCTCATTCTCAAGAACTTCTGCCTTAATTTGCAAAATTCAGTTCTTGGCCATAGCATTAGCTATTCATAATGTTTATTGAGGTTCAGTGAGTTTCATTAGAAATTATTCCCTCCGAAAGCTGGTGAACTTGACAATGATACTGGTGAACTTTACAATGATATTGCTGCCAGTGCAGCAATTGGCTTTATTACTAGCAAGAGGAGGAAAACTGGCATGGGCTTACGAAAGTTATTAATCTGTTATCTTTTAAAGTGATGTTATCTTCGCAATTTTGCATATAACTTTCTGGATACCTACTTGCTGTGATGAGTGAGACGCTAAAAGATGCACAACCTTGACATTCATGCATTAGATGCATGTAAAAGGTTGATTTTTATTTCCAGAACAAAAACAGATATGGGTTTGTGTTGCTGATGCGCATGGTGAATTGCCAATGTAGATGATCCACATTGCTCTTTTTGTTGCACCTTTAAACGCCTTCAACCATATTTCTCAATTTTGCAATCTTTTTTTAGTTCATTAAGTTCATAGATAAGTAATGACCATTTAATAATAAAGTAATGGTTCCACACATTTACTTGTTAGTTCGTGAAACATGCAATATGGTTTCCAAGTATTTCTAAGACCCGTAGATTCACTAGGGGGGATCGCCCATCATGAATTTGGATGCACTAAAATTCTTTCTGTGTTCCCTCTTTTCTCACTCTGAACTAAGGGACATGATATGTAGGTGGTGGTGATTCTTATGCATTTCGTCTTCTGGATGATCGCCTGAGATCTATTCTTGAGAATGTTCGATTAGTTTATCTTCTTGAAAGAGATGAACAAGGTTGGGATGCTAGTCCTAACTGGGAAGACGTGCTCTCTCTAGGTGAACAGCAGAGGCTTGGCATGGTATGTTGGTAGTACCTTAATTTGTGATTTTCTCAGTTTTAGTCCTTCCTGCCATCATGGATATCTTGCAGCTGAAGTTCAACTGATCATATTGCTTTCTCTAGGCCCGCTTGTTTTTTCACAACCCTAAATTTGGCATCCTGGACGAGTGCACCAAGTATGTTGTTCAATTAAACCTTAAATGTTTGTATAGCCCCTTCCAGTCAATATTTACCAACACACATTTTCCTTGTTACAGTGCTACCAGTGTTGATGTTGAAGAACACCTGTACAGGCTTGCAAAAGAAAGGGGCATTACAGTTCTCACTTCATCCCAAGTAAGAATTGCTAATAGTATTGAAGATTTATTTTCTGGGCACCGTGCATTAGCCCATCATCCACTTATATAGTTATATTCTGATTATTACTTCTTTTAGCGTCCCGCTCTAATACCATTCCACTCCATGGAGTTGCGGCTGATTGATGGTGAGGGGAGATGGGAGTTATGCTCAATCTCAATCAATGAGTAATATGCTGAGACACTGCGACAAACTATCTTGAGCGGTTTTCACATTTGAAAGCAGGCAAAAAGTTCAGCAACATATAGCAACAAAGCATCGATTTCACTAGATATTTGTCGACATGCAAAACCTACTGGTGATTGGATGATCCAGAGTTTCAGATCCTGCTGTGGGATTGAATTGTTGTCCCTGCTCGGAGGACAAAAATTTTGTAATGTTCCAGATGTCTTACAACCATGATGCTTTTGGGACAGAAGGGTAGGAGGCCCTAATTATGGTCTTGGATTTTTTACATGCAACAGTGAAAAGCTGGGAAGCATGCCCCATTCTCAGATTAATAAGCAGTGGGACATGCGACAAATTGCATACATAATAATTTCGTTGCTGTATAGATGACCGAGCATTTGGCACGTGAAACTGTATAATAATAATTTTGTTGTACAGATAAATCAGCTGAAATGTAGACTTTTGCATGCCACTTCTGGGCATGTATCACACATCCATGCCTTGTACAACAAAGAGAACAGCCTGGAGAGCATAGTTCCAGTTGAAAATGAGGTGTTTGTAAAGGCCCCCATTCTTTGTTTTGCTTTGAGCACACATCCAGTTAAACATTTGGTGTTTGTGGGCTCTTAAGTTTGTTGTAGTAAACACTGTTTTTGTCTGCAGAGAATTAAACTGTTTGCAGCCTTCCAGCATTTGCAAGGGAAGAAACAGTTTTGTGATTGTCCATCACGTTTTGCTGCTTGCCTTCTGCATTTTGGTTTTCCAAGTTAGATATTGGGTTCAAAAATCCATTATAGAAATTTGCATCCGTATATTTTGTCAAAGAAGCAAATAGAGAGAAAATTTATTTTCTATATCGACTAAAAAACCTGGAAGTGGAAAATATCAAAAACCTGGATGTGTCTGTTTGTTCACTTTGATGTTTGGGTGTTTACTTGGCAGTAGGGATGGGAATTGGGCGGGCTAGCCTGCAGCTCAATCGGGTTTGCCCGAAAAATTTGGGCTGGTGCTCAACATAGCTTGCCCAATTGGGCATGTCCATTTTGACCCGAAGTATTTTTGGGTCAAGGAGCATTACTCACAGCCCGCTCATTTCAGCACGAAACTCAATCTGCCCATTCACCTAGGGCAAACAAAAACTGAATCCTAAGCAAATCAAATATCTTGTTATGCAGCAGGCCTTCGACAGGACTGTAGTGGTTCCAACTCTCGGAAAAACCCTTATCGACAGCAAAAAGGAAAGACTTGTCGACAACTGAAGTGGCATGTCGATAGCTGACGACTCTGTTTCCTACATCAGGATTTGAGCTGAGGTTCTCCATTCTATTATAACTCTTTGCTTGTTTCCTTTTGTAGCAATAATTATTCATTTCATGATGTAATCCATGACCTCATGCAGTCATTGATCAGGTTCTTACCTATGTCATATAATATGATAAGTGATTGCTGTGTTGACCATCACGGGGATAATTAATTTGAATTGTTTGTGTCTGTTTCTTCAGCTGATGTGGTTAATTTTCTATTGTTTGTGTTTGCACGTGTATTAGGGGCCGTTTTTTGTTTCGCGTAAAAGTCCGTAATTCGTAAATGACTTACAACCCAGTTACAACTACGGCGTTTGTTTGGACCGTAATTCGTAAAAGACTTACACAACCCAATTACCCCTCACTTGCAACCCAATTACCACTCACTTACAGCTCAGTTACAGTTAATTTTGTGGTCATGCAAATTTGTATTATTTTTTTATGTTAATATTAATTTTTTTTAATATTTAACATTTTTAATATTTATTTGCAATATTAAAACTTTTTAAATCACCAAATAGTTAATTTTGTGATCAACTTTTTCACTTACGACTTACACATTACGAAAACCAAACACCGTAAAACACAATATACTTTTCCACTTACAACTTTATATTACCAACCAAACACCATAAAGCTTACATGCATGTAACTCATTTACAAATGTAAAAGACTTTACCAATTACAACTTACGAATTACGACCAATTACGACAACCAAACAGACCCTAGTTGAGATATTTAGTACGCTTGCTCTGGACAAGTTTGAAGGGTGAAATCTACTCCAAGTGCAGCCGTTTCTGAATTGAGGCAAAATTATTCTCATCTTTGTGTCTCTACTTTCTTTGAATGGTTTTGCTAACTTCGTGCTTCCTGAATAGAACCATTGGTGTCGTGTTCTTCTTGATTAGCGAATAAGTTAGCTCCAAGAATTGGATGATGTTATGCTAATGACTCATGTAATATCATCAGTTAATTGTATTCGTACGTTTCATCAAACCCCCACTTCATGAAAAAAGCTTCTTCCACTAGCACTCAAGCTACATCAGTTTCATCAAGTCCCCCTTCAGATAATGAAACATTAGATGTTGAAAGAATTGCAAGTAAGAGTAAGAAAAGATCTCGAGTGTGGAATCGCTTTACAACTGAGAAGCAACCTGATGGTACAAAAAAAAAACAATTTGTAATTATTGTAAGCAACCATTAGCTTATTTGAGCAACTTAGGGACAAATAACTTACATCGTCACCTCAAATTTGCTTGCAAAAGTAACTCACACAAAGAAAAGAAATAAATATTGGTTGTTAAATATCTTCACTCTGATTGAGCTAACGTTTTTAAATTTGAATAAGAAGTAAGCTGAAAATGTTTAGCTAGGTTTTTGATTTATGCCAAACTTCCATTTAAGATAGTAGAGCATCCGTTATTCACTGCTTTTGTAAAAAGTTTGCAACCTCTGTTTAATATAGTTGGGTGTTATATTATTAGAAATGATTATCTTGCTATATATAAAGAAAATAAGAAAAAAAATTATAGTTGTTTTGACAGATTTGAATTCTCATGTAAGTTTTATCGTAGATTTACGGCCTTCTAACTAAAAACTTGAAAATTTGGTTCTTACTGCACATTATATTGACGTTGAATTTGTTTTAAATAAGAAGATTATGAATTTTAAGAAAGTTTCTTATCTTCATGCAAATTATGCGCTCGAGGATGTGCTTGAAAATTGCGTCACTGAATAGAGCCTCTTTTGATGCTCAAGTATTCATAAAGGATGACTTGCAAAATCCAGAACAATTGAAATTCCCATATTGGCGCCTCGTTTCAATGATGCTGCTCGTATGATTGTTGTGGTGTCTTGATTGCTGGGTGGTCTTTCCTCATCAAGATAGCTTCATCCTTTCTTTTCTCTCATTGGTTCATTTATGTCTGGATGTATTGTATGAAGAATTTGATGAGGTGCAGCTGTATAATCCAGCAAGGAAGAGGATTTAACAAAGTTTTAATGTCATCAGCTGTGCTGTTCTGCTCAAGCTGTCAAGCTTTCTCTTGCCCATTTTGTTGTTAAAGTGAGTTTTGTTTGTGTAATGCAACAAATAATGGCCCAGCTGAATTACATCACTGCTCTGCAATGAGTTCCCAAAGATCATGCAACAGGCGCTGGCTTGGAAGTTCTGAATGAGGACTCACACCACTGTTTAGCTTTCATGCTTATGAACTGGTCTCAATTCAGTTTCGGTCGACGTCAGCCCGGCCCGGCCCGGCCCGGCCCATTCTCACCCCTACTCGGTAGGGGTTCGGTTCATGTGTGTGAGCCACACACACATGTTATAAGAGAACCGATTCCGTGTTGACACGTGAGATTGGCCCTCTTATAATATTATAAGAGGTTCAAAGAATTTAGAGCTTTGTCCCCTTAAAATCCGATATCTTTTCTACGTGTCAACGCAAGATTGGTCCTCTAATAATATGTGTGTGTGTGGCTCACACACATGAACGGAATCCAGTCGGTTCTGTATGTGTGGGTTTTATAGTTGAATAGAAATTTTATGTGATAAACACGAAAAAGTAATTAAAAAAATTGCTCAATAAGTAAATTGTGTGCTAATTAATTAAGTTAAAATAAATTAAATCACTAAGGGAGTGTTGTTGGTTTGAAAATTTTCAGGTCGAATTAAATTCATACTCAGGCTTAGATTGGGACTGAACTAAAACTCGAACTGGACCTTGACTTTTTAGTTGGATTTATTAGGACTCGAACTGGACCTTGGACTACTAATATTGACATGAAACTATTTATTATTTTATTTTATAAATATCATCAGTAAGTTGAAACTGAGTTAATATTGTTGCTAACTCCTTTTAATAGCACTAGATTTCGAATGGAGAATCCAAGTCTAAATAAAAAGTTCACATTTTCATATGGATTTTCTTTTTTTTTTTTTAGAGTTAGATTGGTTCAAATATACATGAATTAAAAAATAGGATTTCAAAACTCTAGTCCAAGTCAAAGTCCTAATAACTGAGAACACTATATTTCAAAATCTAAATCACAGTCCGAAATTAATAACACTAGATTTGTAAATTCAAATATTTTATCTGAAAATAATACACTAGAGTTTGTGATCCAAACCTCAGTCCCAAATCAATAACACTAAACTTTGAAATCTTAGCCATTGTCTAAGTCCAAACTCGAGAATTCTGAGCTATAACACCACCCCAAAAAAATTTCTATAGGCTTATAACCTATACGGTTTTTCTATACAACATTAACACCAATGGGTCCCCTTACTTGCATGATATTAATTTTCTCGGACAATAAGCGTTACATACATTAGTCTTGTGTAGAAAAATGTGTAGATTGTATCAAGTAAAAAGAAAGAAAGAAAGAAAGAAACATGAGTTACACAATCATGTAATTTGAAATTTGAAATTTCTATTTAGAATAGAAATTTTAAAATTCATGATTTTAGAATATTTTCATGCTTTTCTTATGTATCTAGATACCCATTTAAAAAATATCACGAATAAATTTTCCCCCCTAAATTCACTTATTTTCATGATTTTTTTAGGTATCAAAACGGACACTATGACCCTTTTTTTTTTCGGAGACTAACTTATCCCAATGTGCAAATACTTTAAGACTCCAAAAAAAAGTTTTATTACAATAGTGATAGAAACTACATTAAAAAAACACGATAATGATGATTAAAAAGATTTAAGGAGACATTTTTAGTCCCTGTTAAAATATACATAGCACTATATTTTTTGCGAGAAAATACTTCTACATAGTATGTTTCTGAGAATTTTTATATTGAATAGATATTATTGTAGCACAGTGGCAAAACTTTTTTTGCAGCGAGCAAGAGTAAGAGCAAGAACTATGAATTTATACAAAAAAAAAAAAAAAAATGGCAATGGTCCCACATATTCTCATAAGCCCGGCCCGGCCCAAATGCCCAAGAGTTTTTATTCAAATTGAGCCGTTGAAAATTGGCTGGAACAAAGATGTTAGCATCAAAAAAATTCTTTTCCCTCTACAAATCTTTAACCTTTTATCACCATTATCCCTTCAATTTTCTCAGCAAACCCATATGCAATTTGCTCCTCTTTTCAACCTCTATCCCCTCCACCATCAAGAAATCAATAGAACAACACCTTAACCTCCCAACTCAAGATTAGACACTTCCACCTACATCCAACTCTTAGATTCTTGCCTCAACTCAAAATTATATCAACAGGGCAAGAAGATACATGATCACATCCTTAGACACAATACCCAGATCACCAATCCAACTCTTCTTCAAAGCTAGCCCTATTGTACCTCTCGTGCAACGAAACCGGCCTTGCCCGCCACCTCTTCGATAAAATTCCCCACCCAAAGATTTTCCTATGGAATGCAATGATCCAGTCCTATTCTTGGAATGGTCCCTTCGATCAAGCCATCGAGCTTTACCACCGCATGATACAATCAGGAACCGCCCCTAACAAGTTCACCTTCCCTTTTGTGCTCAAGGCTTGTGCGGGTCTTCTTGCGTTGGAGGAAGGCATGGAGATTCACGATTACGCAAAGAGAGTTGGTCTGGATTCAGATTTGTTTGTAGCGACTGCTTTGATTGACATGTATATGAAATGTGGGGTCTTGGATGAATCTCGTGATGCATTTGATAAGATGCAGAAGAGAGATGTGGTTGCATGGAATGCCATGATTGCTGGGTTTTCGCTTCATGGGTTGTATGGTGATACAATCGATTTCCTTTTGGAAATGCAAAGGACGGGTATTAGCCCGAATCCTTCAACTGTGGTAGGACTCCTCCCTGTGATAGGACAAGCTAAGGCTTTGAAACAAGGAAAGAGCATTCATGGTTTTTGCTTGAGGAGGGGCTTTGAGAGAGAAGATGTTTTGGTTGGTACTGCACTACTGGATATGTATGCTAAAAGTGGGTTCTTGGATTATGCTTGTAGGATTTTTAGTAAAATGGATTTCAGGAATGAGGTAACTTGGAGTGCAATGCTCGGGGGCTATGTTATCTGTGATAAGATGGCTGAGGCTTTAGAGCTATTTGATAAAATGGTTGCTGATGTGCCTTCGAGCATGGGACCCACCTCTCTTGCGCTGGTTCTTCGAGCTTGTGCAAGATTGGCTGATTTGGAAAGAGGAAAGAGGATACATTGTTACTTGCTTAAATCCGGGTTTCTTATGGATACGACAACAGGAAATTCTCTTCTATCTATGTATTCCAAAGCTGGAAACCTAGATTATGCAATGCAGCTCTTTAATGAAATCGATCCTAAAGATACTGTCACTTATAGTGCAATTATATCAGGATATGTTCAGAATGGGAATGCATTGGAAGCATTCAATCTCTTTAAAAGATGCAAATTGCTAAGGTAGAGCCAGATGTTGCTACAATGGTGGGTGTCCTCCCAGCTTGTGCTCATTTGGCTGCACTTCAGCACGGGAAGTGTAGCCATGGCTTGGTAATAGTTCGTGGATTTGCTTCCGATGTCTCAGTCTGCAATTCTCTTATCGACATGTATGCAAAGTGTGGAAGGATTGACCTCTCAAGAGAAGTCTTCAATCGGATGATGAAACGAGACACCGTCTCATGGAATGCTATCATTGCTGGCTATGGAATTCATGGGCTGGGTAAAGAAGCCATCTCATTGTTTAAAACCATGGAAAGTGAAGGCTTAGCGCCTGATGATGTCACATTTGTTTGCCTCATATCAGCTTGCAGTCATTCAGGACTTGTCACTGAAGGGAAGCATTGGTTTCAGGCTATGACTCGTTTTTATAGAATCATACCAAGGATGGAACATTATATTTGCATGGTTGATCTCTTGGGGCGAGGAGGCCTTTTGGATGAAGCCTGGGATTTTATCGAAGGTATGCCATTTAAAGCAGATGTCAGAGTGTGGGGTGCCTTGCTTGGGGCTTGCAGAGTTCATAAAGACATTGAAATTGGAGAAGAGGTGTCAAGAATGATACAAAAGATAGGACCAGAAGGTACTGGAAATTTTGTTCTGTTGTCTAATTTGTATAGCGCTGCTGGAAGACACGACGAAGCAGCACAAGTTAGAATAGTCCAAAAGGAGAAAGGATTCAAGAAAAGCCCAGGAAGTAGTTGGGTTGAGATTGGAGGTATTGTTCATGCTTTTATCGGGGGAGACCAGTCGCATCCTCAGTCTTCAAGTATATATGAAAAACTGAAGGATTTATTTGTGGAGATTAGGAAATTAGGTTACCAGGCTGACACTAGTTTTGTGCTGCAAGATGTGGATGAGGAGGAGAAGGAGCATGCACTTCTTTGTCACAGCGAAAAGCTAGCAATAGCATTCAGTATTCTGAGTCTGCATTCTGACCAACCCATTGTTGTTACTAAGAACTTGCGTGTTTGTGGAGATTGTCATACTGCAATAAAGTTTATCACTTTGGTTGAGAAAAGAGCAATTACTGTGAGAGATGCTACTCGGTTTCATCATTTCAAGGATGGAGTATGCAATTGTGGTGATTTCTGGTGACCGCTTGGGGGCAAGAAATAGATAACAGAATGAGAAAGAAGAATGAATTTCCGCCAGCATGTGAGCTCACTCGAATAGGTAGCTGTCTAACATTGATACCAGGATCATGGTATTATTTCTCATAGCTGCTGAAAGTTGTTTAATCTTCAACATATATCATCTCAGTTATGTTTTTATTCTTTGAGTCTATATTGAGCTATAGAAATTTTCAGTGTTCCATTTAAATCTTCTCTCCTGCAAATCTGATTGATTTATGGTTCTTTAGAGAGTCATACTTTCTAATAGTTTTTTTCATAGGAAGATGATGGACATCTGATTGAATAAGTTCATTACTAAAGATTTTGTTTTTATGAATTACACAGTAAGCTTTTTGATGGAAATATTGGTATCTTAGAAATTGAAGTGATGTTCTAGTTTACTTCAATTTGAAGATGCATTAGTTCATTTTGTTTACTTCATCCTGCTGGATGTTTCGGATATAAAGTGTTTACATGTTTTTAAATGAAACTATTTGCAACTTTCATACAAGAGAGTGGTTGGTGTGGTCTTCTATGCTAGGGATCCTGGCATTCCTTCTTGTGTTACAATCAGACTTCATTCATTTACAAAATTATGGAGCACCCACGCATAGGCAATCATTCACACAGAGTGATCGTGCAATTGGAGCTTCAATATAGGCCACTCATTGATGTATTTCTGCATCCAGAAAAAAATAATGGCATGGATTGGAGACCTGTTCACATGAATAGATTCCATCAATGAAAATGCTCTTGCCTTATTAATCTATCTTTGTGCTTTGGTTTTTTGGATATGCAAAATTGTTTTTTGTTATTGTTTCTATGATTAAATTTACAGCTTCCACTTTTTACCTTCTTATTTTTTAGGGAAAGGTGGGGCCTCAAACTAGAAAGCCCCAGCTGTACATCCCACTTTTACCTTCTTATGAATTCACTACATTCATTCATCATTTCCAATTTGTCAAGATGCAATATCTTTTTAACGGTTTTCCTATCACTGTAAGTTTGGTTATTATCCATGAATTCTTTGCCTATCTAGTTTATTGCTATGATGGTGCAGAATATGGCATTTCTATAAAGAATCTGAATTTGATGACGAAATCGCCAAATCCACAACAGGATCAAGTGATATACCAAGTTTTGTTTGGGATGAAGTGATCTTCTACAAGAGGACTTCGCTGCAGTTAATGATGGCTTGCTCGAGATCTAGGGCATATGCAAGTCAGAAATTCATGCTATAGCTACGGGTATGATGTTTCCTCTCTGTAGGTTTTTACTTGGGAAATTATCTTCCACATAGGTCTATCATTAATCTGTTTCCTTGTTGAGGTGTTTCTTTTATCCTGTAAGCTCTCCAGAAAGCCAGATGTATTATCTTGCTTCTATGAAATCTCACCGCTTGTGCACGCATATTATTGATAGTTGTGAGTCAATTAATAGTTCCTGTCTATTAGTCTCGTTAACCTTTCTTTACCATACTAATTTCTCATTTACATGATCTATTAAGATTTACCATATAAACAAATGTTATGGTGGTGGTTGTTTTCTTTGTTGTTGTTGTTGTTGTTTTTTTTTTTTTGTTTGCGGGGGTTGGGGCAGGGCCGCGCGCCGGGGGGGGGGGGGGGGGTGCTTTGCAAAGAACAGAGAAGTGTCCTACATTTCGCGGCAACTCAATGCTGCTGTTAGACACTTGAATCTTGTTCCTCTGCCTTTGATTTAGTTTTTCTGGTTTGCATCTCATCTTACTTCCATTTTGTGACATCTATATCTCATTCTGTCTTCACCATCTGGTCTTGATGGAATATATTCATCTTCTATTCAGGGATATTTGAATGTGGAGAATTCTTTTAGATGATGAGGAAGACATGGATCACATACTGTTGGGTAAATTGTCATCCACAACTTGTGTAAGGTAGTTCAAGTACTAGCAGCTGAGGGATTCCCATTGCTAGCTATCTAGAAGCCAAATTAATCTTGCCATTAAAATATTAATTAGAAGCAACCACAAATTGGCTACTTTCCTATATAAATATATTTATTTCATAAGTTATCTTATATATCAAAAAGTTCTATATTTCTTTTCAAGTTCTAGGAAAAAGATATTCCCGAGCTTGCCTCTAAAAATTTCTAAACAGTAGAATTTTCGAAGTAAGAATTTTCAAGGTTCAATAATTTCCCCCTTTCTCACAGCTTAAAAGACTCAGGGTCCCTTTTAAATTCATTTTCTTATTCACCTTGTATGTTCAAGGTATCCATTAGGAAACAAATTTTCTTTCACATTAAACAAAGTGAACATGTTTTTTGCAAACCTAAATCTCCATGTACACCAATATTCTATTGTTATAGCTTGTTCCTTATTTTCCTTTTGAATCTATAGTATTCTCTTCTTGTTTTGAGTCAATCACCTACCGAAGAATAAACTACACCGCTCCCTTCAACTTCCAATGCTACCTTTTCCTTTTCCTAATACCCTCTATTCTTTTCTCTTATAAAAAAAAAATAGTGTTAATAAAAGGTTTTATCGATGAGACAATAAAGTTTCCTTTTAAAATCATCTTTCTTGTTAACCAAACTAAATTTTGGCATGTGCTATGCGCATGGAACACAAATAGAATTGGTGAAAAAGAAATTTTATTAAAGATTTTTTTTATGCTTTTTTATAGGTTTTTTTCCTCTGATTTTAGGTAACTCTATTTTTTTTTTTTAAAAAAATATAGACTATAGTGGATTTGAACTCCAGATATCTTGCCCATTGCAAGAGATTTTACTAATATGATACAGTAGCACTTGCAGAGAACTCTAATCTTGAAAGGTAAATGTAGAGACTTTTCATCTTCTTTTTTGAGAAGATAAGTATCATGTTCTCTCTTTTCAATAAATGTTCTTTTATTTCAAAATTCTTTTATAATATTGGGGTCCCTAATGATTTTTTTTAATTCGAACTTCTTTTTGAGTTAAGAACTAGATTTCAAATTTATATAAAGATTTGGAAATGTCTAGCTAGATTTTTTGGAAGTGACACGAACGTGAATCACTAACAAATTATCATTCTAATTAAAAACGGTTTGGTGTTAATACTAGAGATATGGTGTACATTGTGGATACTTTCAAATTTTGAGTCATTTTTTTTCAATTTGCCAGACCATCCATGGCACCATATCCTGTTTCTTCCCTCTTTTCTGTTTTTATATCTAACTATAGTTTTCTACTTTAGTTTCCGTTCTTTCCCTTGTCCCCTAGAGCATAATTTTTAACAAATTTTACTCATTAAAAAAAATAATCATCATCTATTTTCTTCATATAATTCTCATTGTCCATTTAATGATGTACTTGATTCAATCCCTTGTGTGGGTTTTCCTTTCCCAGGAACTCTGGTGTTTCAAAGAGTGGGAGAGCTCTGTGTGGCAGGGACAGAGATAATTGAAAGCGATACTGATGTAAAACCACCTGGATCGCAATCACCTTCAAATCGAATCAAGATTTAAATTGAAAAAAAAGATAAAATTTGGGTTTCCACCCCTTGCACGGGCTTCTCACCCAAAACTCGAGAGCAAAAGAGACTCAAGAATTACTCAGATAATTTGTGGAAATTTTATTCATTCAATAATTCCAATAAGACAGTCTAGGGGGTCTTATATAGGCTTTACAAAAAGAGAACTACTGGGAAATAACCGATGTGGTACTAAACGTCCACAAAAGAACAAAAATAAAAGGTACACAAATAAAGCTAAAACATCTGCTATCAATAAGGCCTGAAACAAGTCCCATCTAAAGCCATAGAAGACCAGCGCGTCGCCTCCTGAAGTATACTCGATCGAACCTGCTCCTGGGCGGTGGCATGATGTCCTCATCAATTCCCCCCGGGTGGAAAGAACTCGACCCTGTCGAGTGTGGGGGACAGAACTGCTGTCTGCTGTGGTAGTGCTCCAGTCGATCAGGATCAAGGTGCTGGAGGTCTTCCTCGGTAATCCAAGAATTTTCTGAATTAGGTTTTCCCGTCCACTTAATGAGATAGCGTCTCGTCCCTCCATCTCCAGTAGAGATAATCTGATCATCCAAGATAGAATCTATATGTTCTGTTGCATAGGACGTTTTAGGGGGAAGTGGAGGTAGTGGGGGGCTCTCAGAAAGAAGGTCTTGGCTTGGCTCATCCACAAATGGATCAGAAGGGGTATCAAAAGTACCTCGATATCGAACCAAATCCTCAACATTAAAGGTGCAACTGATGCCAAAGTCAGGTGGGAGATCCACCACATAAGCATTTGAATTGATTTTCTTGAGAATCTTGAATGGCCTTGCACTTCGCGCGTGTAATTTCTTCACGGTTCCTGGGAAACCGTTCGGGTCGCATGCGGACCATCACATAATCTCCGACATTAAAAGACCTTAATCGGCGATGTAGATCTGCAGAAGCTTTATAATCAGTATTATTTTTCATTATCTTGTCTCTGACTTCCTCATGTAATGCATGGATATGAGATGCAAATGCTGATGCGGAGTCTGATACCCTAGAATGATGATGAGCCATGGGAATTAAATCATGGGTTGCCTGGGCTTAAAACCGTTTACGATTTCAAAAGGACTGAGACCCGTAGTCCTATTGACAGATCCGTTATATGCAAATTCAGCCATGGCAAAATGAGATCTCAAGTTTTTAAATTTTCTCCAACTAGACACCTGAGGAGATTTCCTAGCGATCTGTTTACCACCTCGGTTTGACCATCTGTCTGTGGGTGAAAGGCGGTTGAGAATTTCAGTTTGGTGCCCATCTTATGCCAAAGTGTTTTCCAGAAATAGCTAACAAACTTAACATCCCGATCAGACACCATGGTTTTAGGGATCCCGTGCAACTTTACGATATGATCAAAGAATAAGACAGCAACTCGAGACGCATCTGAGGTCTTGGAACACGGGATGAAGTGAGCCATTTTTGAAAATCGGTCAACTACCACTAGGATAGAATCGTGCTTTTTTTGAGTCTTGGGCAGTCCTAGAATGAAGTCTAGGCTCACGTCTTGCCAGGGGCACTTAGGTACAGGAAGAGGAGTGTAAGGTCCGGCAATCTGCTTTTGTTGCTTAGCCAGTTGACACGTGCGACATTGGCTAACTACTTTAGAGACATCTCTTTTCAGACTCGGCCAGTAGAATCGATGTTCAACGGCCTCAATTGTCTTATTCTGACCGAAATGTCCTGCCAGGCCTCCAGCATGTAGTTCCCAAGAGAGAAAATCCCTAAGGGACGTACGGGGAATACACAACTTACGGAATCGGAAGAGATAACCGTCTTGAAGGAGAAAACCGTACATCTCACGGACAGGGCCGTCTCGTAACGTGACATAAATGTTTCCAAAATCGGGACATGATTCATACTCCTCCTTTAATGTCTCAAATCCAACCACTTCTGTGCTCATTGCCACCAAGATCGTGACACGTCGACTCAGCGCATCAGCGACCTTATTCTCGATGCCTGCTTTATGTTTGAGAACAAAAGTGTAATCCTGCAAGAACTCCACCCATTTGCTATGCCTCGCGTTTAATCTCTTCTGGGAGTTGAGATACCTTAACGCTTCGTGATCTGAGTACAACACGAATTCCTGTGGCAACAGATAATGTCTCCAGTAGCGCAACGCCTGTATAACCGCATAAAATTCTTTATCATAAGTGGAGTAGCGTTGCCGGGCATCATTTAGTTTCTCGCTGAAATAAGCACCGGGTGGTTTTCCTGACTCAGTACACCACCTATTGCTAGTCCCGATGCGTCACAAGTTACTTCAAAAGCTTTTGAAAAATCAGGGAGACGCATTACGGGAGCTTCCGTCATCATCTTCTTTATCTCAGCGAAAGCTTTGGAGGCAGCCGGAGTCCACTGGAACACCTCACTTTTTAAACAGTCGGTGATAGGTGCCATGATAGCACTAAAATTCTTGATGAACCGACGGTAGAAAGTGGCTAACCCGTGAAAGCTTCTGACTTCCCTAATCGTCCGGGTTGTGGCCACTCGGTTATTGCCTTCACTTTCTCAGGGTCTGCGGAAACTCCCTCGGAGGAAACCACAAATCCTAGGAAGATAACCCTGTCTATACAAAAAGCACACTTTTTTAGATTTGCATAAATTTCTCAGCATGGAGTGTGCGGAGGACTTGCCTCAGATGACCCACATGTTGCTCCTGGGTTTGGCTATAGATCAGTATGTCATCAAAATAGACCACCACGAACTTACCGATAAACGGTCGAAACAATTGGGTCATTACTCTCATGAAGGTGCTTGGAGCATTGGACAGTTCAAATGGCATAACCAACCATTCATATAACCCGTCTTTAGTCTTAAATGCGGTTTTCCATTCATCCCCCGGTCGGATTCTAATCTGATGGTACCCGCTCTTAAGATCAATTTTGGAGAAGATTGTGGCACCTGACATCAGATCCAGCATATCATCAAGACGGGGAATGGGAAAATGGTACTTGACGGTAATTTTATTAATTGCACGACTATCCACACACATACGCCATGTACCATCCTTCTTTGGCGCTAAAAGTGCGGGAACCGCACATGGGCTCAAGCTCTCTTTGATGAACCCCTTGTCAAGTAGTTCTTCCACTTGCCGTTGCAATTCCGCATGTTCAGTTGGGTTCATTCTATAGTGAGGCAAATTTGGTAAAGTTGCTCCTGGGACTAAGTCAATAGCATGTTGAATGTCTCGCATAGGGGGCAACTCATCTGGAAGATCTTGTGGGAGGGTTTCGAAAAACTCCTCCAGAATTGACTTGATGTGCTCAGGAATCTGCTCCTCGATATCCCGGCTAGCCTCTCGAGCCACGAGAGCATAACAAGTAGAACCATCCTGCAAGCTCTTTTCATTTGATCGTGGCTAATCAAATTCATTTCCATCTTACCTTTGCCTTTATCAACCTTTTTTTTAGGATTTATAACGTCCACTTTATCTTTCCCTTTATCAGCCTCTTTCTCTCGGGTTGGCGGCTTCGGTTGATTTGGCATAATCTTCACCTTTTTCCCATTATGGACGAACGAACACTGATTGGTACGTCCATGTATGGTCACATCTAGGTCAAATAACCATGGTCGACCCAAAATGATATGACCTACATTCATGGGGAGTATGTCACACCACACATTTTCTGTATATGTGGCAAACTGGATGGGAATTTGACATCTTTCTTGAACATCTATAGATGTAGCATCGATCCATGTAACCTTGTAGGGGTTTGGATGCTTCACCGGTGTCATTCCCAAGGTGGCGATTAACTTTGATGCCACAGCGTTGATGCAGCTGCCACTATCCACTATTACCTTGCAGTTCTTATTGCCAATTTTTGTGCAAGTTTGTAATATGGCAGTCCTTCTCCAGTCGTTGAGTGGTTCAGGCTGGGTTAAAGTACATCTAACCACTTCTAATTGGGAGCGAGCTACGCCAGGAGGTAGGCTCGTATTTTTCACAGTTCTGATGCACCCATTGAATTCATACTCTTCGATAGAGGCATCCGAGTCATCGTCTTGTTGGTGCACCACTTCTTCTCCATCATCCTCTCCTTCTATATCTTCAATGGGAACTTCGACGAAGAGGGTTTTGGTCTGACTCGGGCACTGGCTGGCGAGGTGACCATACCCTTGACACCTGTAGCATTGGGTTTTAGGTTGACTTTTCCTGGTTCACTTACCGTTCTCTTCTCAGATGCAAAGGGCTTTGCACCAGAAGGACCTGCTGGTTTGACGCTAGAGGAACTGGAGGCAGGTTTACTTGGGGTAGGAAGTGTTCGGTTGAACCTTGGCTGACCAGTAGTGGTGGTTCTAGAGTTATCCTTAAAGTTACTTCGGTTAAAATAGGATCCTCTAGACTCATCTAAGTCGGTGACTAGCTGATACGCCTGTTCTAGAGTCGTGATGCCTCGAGCAATGAGCTCTCGGCGATAATCATCCCTAAGACTGGACCTAAACCTAGATAGGGTCTGTTCGGGAGATTCTAACTCAATAGCTCCACACCGATTCAGATATTCATCAAACTTAGCAATGTAATCAGCGGCTGACTTGTTTTCCTGGGTCCATCGATTCCATTTGTCCAACAATTGTTGACTGAATGATGGTGGAACATACTTCATCATAAGCTTCTCTTTCATGCTTTCCCAAGTGTCCACGGGGTCTTCCCTTCTGTACCTCATCATCCTCTCTAAATTTTTCCAGTATTGCCCCGCTTGTCCCGTTAATTTCATAACGGCCAATCGAACCTTTCTTGATTCAGACATGTCATGCCAACGAAAATATCGGTCCATGGCCAACTGCCAATCGATATAGACCTGAGGGTCTAAACGCCCGTCAAAAGAAGGAGCATCAACTTTAACGCTCCTGATATACTGGGCATCGACATCAGTTGTCCAGTAAGGTGGGCCTCGCTCACGCCTAGGAGACCTACCGTCATAGCCTCGCTCACGCCTAGGAGACCTACTGTCATTTCGAGAACTCTCATCATCCCTGATTCTTCTCCTATTAGTTTCTAGCCTACCAATTCTGGTTGCTAGGTCCCTACAGTTGACATCAACATGATCCTTAACTTCTTGTAGTTGTCTATCCATGCTCTCTATCTTTTGTAGGATTGTGTTAAGGGTATCATGAATGCTAGGGTCCATTGGTGCTGAGGTTTCGCCTATAGAAAAAGTTCTACCACTTCTAGTAGGCATGCAAGATTCTCACTGACCCTAAATGCAAGCTGTCCTTAGGATATGTATGTTATGCAGGAGGAGTCAGAGATTAGAATGGTGAAAATTAATACCAATTTTAAGTTAATGAGATTAACACGTGATTAAGAAAATGTAATGTGGAGACAGTGATAAAACACGTGCTGATACAGTTAATTTTCAAGATTTAATCAAGTAATCACAGATTCAAATTAATTTAGTTGCACAATTAATATTAGGTCGGTTACCACTTAAGATCAGAATCACACAACTCACTTATTTAGTGGGCAACAGTCAATAAATTCTATCATGTGACAGATTGGAGGAACTAGCTATTTTAATTAAACAACAGGAATAACCGACAGAATATTCAAAGTTACCTGGAAAGACGACCGTTAGTCAAACCTGAACGAGACTGCTGTAGGCGCGTAGTACTGGTTGTCCCGAATCCACTGCCTCGAAAACGGGTCAATTCGGACTTGAAACGAGTCCGGAACGGTCGTCTGAAGTGATGCGGCGATTCTGGACTGTGCTGACTCAGTGTCTGGTTGACTCAGGCCGAGTCAGACTGAGTTGGACTCAGTAAGGTGACTCGGGTGCAATCAATTAACTGGGCTGAACCAACTGGATGGGGTTGGGTTTGGATCCGACCCAACCCTTATATAGTTGGGTCGGGTTAACCCAACACCTGAGGCTCAGTTCCTCTCCCCCGATCACTGGCTAGGGCAACGGTGGACGAAGGCGGCGGCGGCGGCAGCGATGATCTCTCTTTCGACTGGAGCGGCGGAGATCTTCACAGCGGCGGCGGCGGCGGAGATCTCTCCTTCGACCGGAGCGGCGGCTCTGGTGACGGCGACCCGGGGACGTGGATGTCGGCGGTGAAGGAGTGGTTGTCGATGGCAGCAGAGGCGCGGATGGTGAACTTTGCGGCGGAAGTTGGTCGGAGGCGATGAGGCGACGACGGCACGAGACCCTTGATTCTTCTCCAAGTTGGATTCTCAGAGGGAACCCACTCCACCGGCGACAGACTTGTTCGCAGGTGCCCGTTCCCCTCTCTCGATCTCCGCTAGGGCTCGCGACACGGAGCGGATTGCGGTGGCGGTGGCGATGATCGTGGCGTAGGCACGGCGGGATCCCGTGAGCGGCGGGTTCGACGAAGCTTCAAAAAGGGCGGCGAGTCGTGGATGGCTCGGCTGTCGACGAGGAGGAGGGCGGGCTATGGATGTCGGCGAGGGTTCGTGGAGGTTAAGATGGCGGACGGATCTGTTGGAGGGGCAGCGGTGGGGCCCTGCAGTTGTCGTCGGCGGTGAACGGGAAGCGTCGTGGACGTGAGTGTGGTTGGCAGCGGCGGCGGGATTTGGAGGATGGGTGAAGATTGAAGACGATGATGTACAGTGCCAATTTGGATTTTCAGAGATTTTTTTTTTCACCTGTATTTTTTTTTTTTTGAACAGTGTAATTTTTTTTCTTTTTTTTTTTTTTGACTGGATCTAAATCTGGAGCTGACGTAGATCTAGGGTTTGGGGGGTTGAAAGAAAAAAATTGAAAAAGCCAATATTTGAAGGGGATTGAAAACCGGTGCTCTGATACCAAAATGATGTAAAACCACCTGGATCGCAATCACCTTCAAATCGAATCAAGATTTAAATTGAGAAAAAAGATAAAATTTGGGTTTCCACCCCTTGCACGGGCTTCTCACCCAAAACTCGAGAGCAAAAGAGACTCAAGAATTACTCAGATAATTTGTGAAAATTTTATTCATTCAATAATTCCAATAAGACAGTCTAGGGGGCCTTATATAGGCTTTACAAAAAGAGAACTACTGGGAAATAACCGATGTGGTACTAAACGTCCACAAAAGAACAAAAATAAAAGGAACACAAATAAAGCTAAAACATCTGCTATCAATAAGGCCTGAAACAAGTCCCATCTAAAGCCATAGAAGACCAGCGCGTCGCCTCCTGAAGTATACTCGATCGAACCTGCTCCTAGGCGGTGGCATGATGTCCTCATCAGATACAGAGCGTCATGGAGCGAAAGGTTGAGGTAATCGAAAGAGATACCGAGGGTCTTGTGCAAAAAGTTTACTTTGATACAGATTAGAGACAAACCATGACAATTGCTGAATTTGAGCTCTGACATACATTTATATTGTAGGTATGTAAATTTCTACTGTTTACATACCAGTTCCTCCTACTCCTGTTGCATTTTTGAGTTTACATATATTACTGCTAACCTGACCAGCTTGGACCAAATATCTGCCCTGGTCTTATGGTTTATTAACTTATTATGAATATTATGGATGAATATCTTCGGACCAAACGTTAATCATGAAACAGCTATATAATCCACAACCCCTGACTCATCAGAGTGATTTGACAAATAAGACTATCACTCGGAGGTGTGCGCGCACGTGCAGACTGGAGATTTGAAGGTCCAAGGCAGTGTTATTTTTTTTTTTAATGTATAGGCTGTAGCCAGGACTTGAACCTGGAACTCTACATAACTCACTCTTACCCTTTTATCAGTGAGTCACGCCTCACTGGCCAAGACATTGTTCTTAGATTTAACTAAGCTCATAAATGATACAAAATCATTTTTATTAAGCATTTCAAATTCACCGAGTTACTGAATCCTGTCTGTTTAAGCTCTCTAAACAAAAATGAGCAACACCTTTGATGAATATGCAATACACTTGGACATAAAACAACATTTTACTCATGGTATATAATTGTTTTCATGAGATAGACTTGTGTCATTCCGGAAGATTCAAGTCCTTCCCACTTAAATACAATCTTCCGACATTCGAATATAAGATCTACTCTGTTGAAGTTGATCTATGTTACTTCAAGTATGTATAAAACTAAAATCAAGTGTTTTGAATATTTTTATGTTGGCCCAAAGGTCTATCACCTTAGTTTTGATGATGACTAACTTATAAAAGTTAGTTTGCTAATGATTTTGTGTGTAATAAGTTTTAGATATTGATCAAGATCTTAGTAAGTAATTAGCTTCAACAAGGATTCAAAGTCAAGTTTTGGATCTAATACGGGTTGATTCAAAAGCTCGCGCGTCAAGATCACATTTAGGACTCGGAAGGAGTCAAGCTTTTGGATTGTATTTGGATCGAGTCATGTTGGAGAAGAAGATCTATAAGAAGATTTCGGTTTAGGTTTGTTTAGTTTTTGTTTAAATCTTGCATAAAGATAAATTAGTTTTGATATACTCAAGTTCACACACACAGAGGTTAAAAGTTTATTTGTTTCGATTAACCGGTTTTGAATTTTCAGGTATACATCATTTTAGTTTCATGATTAGATAGAATCAAAAAAAGTTTTACATGGTTTATATGTATAGTAGATTCATCCATGTACATTGTTTGATTCATAATGCTTAAAAACTTATTTTAATGTATATCTAGTTCATACTTTCAAGTTTTGTTTTTAACAAAACTTAGTTTTGAATTTATTGTCAAAATATAGATATATTTTTATATATGTATTGAATTCTATCCATACACACTATGCTTCAAATTAAGTTCTATATTATGCTTTTGTATCTATACAAATTTTGGAGAAAGCAGATTTTCATTTCAAAATCTAAGTTTTGAAAATACTGTTTTTAGTTTAAAACTAATATTTTCATGCCTAAAAAATAGTTCAAATTATTTTAAATATGTGTTGAATTTTGATCACACATATTAGTACTTCAAATATATACAAGAACTTATTTTTGTAGAATTTTATGAAATTTATTTGAATTTTTAGAGAATTAACAAGTCAATTTTTCAAACCCTAAAAATTTGTCCTGAGCCCACTAGCGGTCGACTGACCGGTTGACCTGACTAGAGCTCAGTCGACTGGTCGGTCGACCGATGTGCACAAGAACGTGCACAAGGGCCAGCCCATGTGGCCGGTCGACCGTGCGGTCGACCGACTGGCACTACCCAGCTCTCGGGTAGGCCCGGTCGACCGGGCGGTCGACCGACAGACAAAATTGCCTTGGGCCGGTCGACCGACAGTGCCAAACGGTCAAAAATTTGACCATTGGCTGGTCGATCAGGTCGCTAATAGGTCATTTTTAACCAGTTCTGGACCCCAACGGTTATATTTTCAGACCTCTATATAAATGAGTCTTGGAGGGCCGTTTTCACCAAGATTTTTAAGAGCAAAATTTTTCTACTTCTCTAGTGTTTTTAGCAAGTTTTAAAAAGAAGTTTTTGTGCCAAAATCTCTACATCTTATTTGTTTTCAATGTTTTTGGGTATCTAGTTTGTTCTTCATTTTCTATATTTATCTTGAAGTTTTTCTCAAGAGTTTTCTTTGTGATTTTGTTTTTCAAACACTTTGTTTTCTCACACTTGAGCTATTCAATTCAAATCTATTTTTAGAATCTTTTTGTGAGCAAAATTGTTTGTGATCATTTGTGATCAAAAAGAGAGATTGTTTGTGATCTTTGTGATCACCAAGTGTATTTCTTTTCTCTGCTTTGTGCTTGGCTAAGTGCCCACCTCTTGTGTAGAGGTTTATGTATAGAGAGAGGAGTTGTGTACTCCTTGTTGTAATTGTAATTCCTTGGTGGAGGTTCCTTTGTGGAAGGTCCTGTGTAAACGTACTGGAAATTCTTCTCTGTGAAGGCGGAACGTAGAGCAGTGGCTCAAATCTCGAAACAAATCTCTATGTTTGCGTTTGGATCTTTCTCTCTAACTCTCTCTTTCATATCTTGCATTGTCTTACATTGTTCATATTCATATGTTAGATATAGTTTGTGTGTACCCACACTTGTGTTCAACCAAGAGAGCTTATTAAAGCACATCAACTCTTAATTTAGAGGAATCTAGAGAAGTAGTTTCAGAGCCTTTGACGGGAAATTCGAGCTCACTCTTATTACACATAGTGTATTAACAAATTAGTTTTAAATTTCGCATCATTTGTTCTAGATTAGCTTGTACACCTATTCACCCCCCTCTAGGTGTACTTTCATTTTACTCATCCATCAAGTGGTGTGTTGGTTAGATTTATGTCTTTAGACATACAAATTCTCGATCCGGCCATTTTGATAATGATCTAAACATTTAAAAATTCCCTACAAACCAATTTTTGTTAGGTTTAAAATGTTTTACACCGTTAAACTAACCAACTTACTATTTATGTCGTTCATTTTTTTCCTACTTGATGGATGGGCAAAATATATTCAAAACACTTATTTTTAATTTATAGATACGTAAATAATATAGATCAACTTTAACAGAGTGGATTTTATATTCGAATGTTGGATGTTGGTATTTGAGTGAGAAGAATGAAATCACCTAGAGGGGGGTGAATAGGTGATGGCTATATGTAAATGGCACAAATGCGGAATTTAAAATTCAACTATCACAATTTAGCTCAAATAAAAGACTTGCAATAAATGAAGCAATCAATAGTGCAAGAATTAAAGAGTTTAGAGTTTAGAGAGATTTGAGCAAACGCAAACACGCAGATAAGTTTCCGAGGTTCGAGCCACGCTCTACGTCCCCGCCTTCACACTTGAAGGATTTCCACTATTGAAGATCCACTGGATCACCAATACAAGGACACACTTGTCCTATCTCTCGTGATGCCGCAACACCACCCGGAGCACACTAGCTCGCCTTGAGGCCGATGCCTCTACAACTTCACTCAAGAAGAAAAGGATCACACTTGATCAAAAATTCGCTCACTTGCACAATCCTAGAACCAATATGTAGATGAAGAATTATGGGATTGTGTAGTGCAAAAGCTAGAGAGAAGTAGAGGTAAAGACTTCAAATGGGTGTAGAAATTTAGGGCTTTTGGAGAGAAAATCTTTTCTAAATGAGAGCCTTTTTGAAAACTTGTAAATCTTTTGAAAATCTCTTGTAAAAATGTTCTTGATTGATTGTCTTATCATGTTGAAGTGACCTCCTATTTATAGGGGTCAAAAACAGCTTCAGAGATCCGTTGGGATCAAATCCCAAAAGAAAATCTGTCAGAAAATAGAGCTGTTGGAGTCTGTCAGAAAATCTGACAGCAGCCGGTCGACCGGGCCGGTCGACCGCCAACGGTAAAAAATCCGACCGTTGGGGATCTACGGTCGACCGCCCGGTCGACCCAAACAACCCGAGAGCACTGCACAGTGCTCGGTCGACCGAGGCGGTCGACTGACACGACATGCACAGAATTGTGCGCGCCGGTCGACCGGGACGGTCGACCGGTTTCTGTCATTTCTGAAATATCAGAACTTCCAGAAACCAGAAATTGGGGTTTTTTGGAATTGGTCTTGGATTTGAAGTTTTGTATCTTGTAAAACTTAGAGTGTGAGCCTATGTCACTACTCTAACAAGTTTGAAACATTTTTATAAAAACTTCTTTGATAAAACTTGTTTTTCCAAATAAATGTTTTTCCAAAAACTTAAACTATTTTCCAAAAACTTAATCTAAACATGTTAACTCTAAATTGAAAATAGAAATTAAAAATCCCTTTTGAAGTCATAAACCAAATTAAAATGTGTGTGTAGGTGGTAATCCCATAACTCTACTTCTAACATCTAGGTTTTGACAAAATATCTAAAATGAAAAATACAAATACAAATCTTGGTATTCTTCATAGTCTTGATCTTGACTTGGTCTTTACTTCATCGTCTTGTTCCCGAAGCTTTCTATTGTGCTTGGCTTGGGAATGTAAATCTTTGGCGAACTCCAAACTTGTGAGTCTTGATTGTGGAGCCGTCAAATCAACCTGTTTTAACCTGAAATGCTTTTAAACTAAAATTGTTAAATACATAACTAGATATGGTTTGTTATCATCAAAATATCCATCAAGATATAGGGCTAATGGCCTTTGGGCCAACAATCTCCCCCTTTTTGATGATGATAAAACATATTTAGTTATCACAAATATTTTGGGTGGAGACTTCAAGTGAAGCTCCCCCTCAACACATGCATATACAAAAAAAGTATGCTCAAGCATAGACAAATCTCAAAAGAAATGGTGGGTGATAATCCACAATACATCCATAACACATATATCCATGCTAGATAAACATACTCATGTCATAAAAGTACTCATGAAACACACATGTCCACAAAGCATAACCAAACAAGTACATGTCCACACAAACATAAATACAAGATAAAGATGTTCAACAACAGAAAAATATACATCCACAAATAACCAAACAAGTACATGTCCACACAAACATAAATACAAGATAAAAATGTTCAACAACAGAAAAATATACACAAAATATGGAGTCTCTCTCAACAAATAACTCTCCCCCTTTTTGACATCATCAAATAAAGGGGAGGTCACTCTCATCACTCGGCACCACCAGCATCGTCGCCCTCATCGTCATCATCATCTTCGTCGTCCTCTGATGAGCTCTCCACAGTAGTGCCTTCAGCCATGGTCTTATCTCCATCATCGTCTTCCTCTGAAGAAGAAGAAGTAGCGGCCTCCTCTGGATCAACGCCGACCACCTTTGGCCGAGGTGGGGGAACAGAAGTAGGAGCTCTGGTAGGAAATGGAGGGCCGGTGGAGGGAAGGGGACGAGCAATGGAAGTGGGATCAGGAGAAAACATGTCGAATTTCGTAAAGAGTGCCTCAAATTGCGTATCCATGAATCTCATGGAGTCAGCAAAATAGGACATATCGTTACGAATTCCTCGGATTTGTGAGTTCATCTCCGCACAGAAAGCGACCTCTTGTTGGAAACGGGCGTCCATCTCCGTACGAAGAGCTGCCTCTCGCTGCTCAATTCAGGACTGGTGCTCCTGAATCTGAGAGCGAATCTCAGAAGAAATCATGGCCTGAAAATCTGAAGGTAAGACAAGGCCAGGAGCAGAAGACATCCCTGGGGCCGAAGAAGACCCTGGTGCTGATGAAGATCCAGGAACAATAGGAGGAGGAACAGGAGGTTGCACAGGAGCGTGACGACGCAACTGAGCTTCCATCCTTTTCAAGAGAACTCCGTCAATGTCTATTTGAGGATCATCAGAAGTCTCAGAAGAAAGATCGAAGCCTAGAATTTTGAGAAGACGGGTGATAAGCATGCCAAAGGGTAAACCCCTACCGGACATGCGAATCTGGTCGGATGCCATGTGGGAAGCAATGATACGGGGAACATTTATCTTAATGCCTCGCAAAAGACAATAGATAATCAAAGGCACAGGACCCCTAGCATGGCTATATTCACCAGATTTAGGGACAATGTCATAAAAAATAATCTTGGCTAGGACTTGGGAAGTGAGAGTGAACCTGCTCACAACTTCGTTCCTGACCAAGCCGGGGTTGTCATCCCCGTGAATCAAAGTGGATGTGGTGAGTGCAGACTCACCGTCCGGAAATTTAAAATCATGAAGGTCATGAGAATATACATCAGCTCCACCAGGGGAGAGATGTAGGATATCAGCGAACTGACCAATGTTTAGGTCAATGTCCCTGCCTAGGACTCTAGAGAAGATACGGTTTCCATCAAAAGAGAGATTAGCATAGAAATAAGGCACGAGGGATGTATAACTTGTTCTTTAATGGTTAAGAACTCGTTTAAGGAGTTGTTCTGCAAAATACGGGGGATATCAAGATGTTCAAAGTCTTGAATAACTACAAATCTCCCTGAAATGATATTCCTCTTGGAAAGATTGATATAACGATTTCCAGCAAGCTCATTTATAAAAGTTCTTTTAGGTTTAGGAGTGTGGGAAGAAGTATGAGCTACTGATTTGCCTTTCTCAGTCCTAGTCCTTTTAGATGTAGACATATTTTTGAGGAAAAGATGATTTTTAGGTCAAGTATGTTAGGGCTTGATCTAGAAAGCTTAGAGACCTAGAAATATTGACAAATAGGGAAGATCTTAAAGCTAGATAGTAAGATCAGGAGAAAAAAATCGGATTTTTACCTGAAAGATGAAGAACCAAAACCCTAGATCAAGAAAACCTGAATATCTTCGAATCCAGCGGATGGGAAGACCTGAAATTGAAGATCCAGCACTTGGAGATGGAATTTGAAGTGGGTTTTAAATGGATTTTGAAATGATTGAGAGATTGGAGAGATAGAGAAATTTTTGGAGAAGGGGAGGAAATGGGTTCGTCGGCTGAAAGAGTGAGAGAGAGAGAGAGAAAAAGTGAAAATAAATAGCAGTTTAGGGCTGAATACGACGAACGGTCGACCGGTCAGTCGACCCAGAAAACCCGAAAGCTCTGTAATCTCAGAGCGGTCGACCGGTCGGTCGACCCAAGGATCCCGAGAGCTCTGCAAACTTGCAGCGGTCGACCGGGTCTAAGGACGGTCGACCGATAGCAGATAAAAAATAAAGGCAATTTATTTCAGGCGAAATCGATCGACCGCGCCAATTTACGGTTGACCGTCTTTGCCTGAAAGACAGTCTGCAGCAACAGCCAGAAGGAAAAATTTAAAAATAAAATTTTAATTAAATACAAGGATGATATAATTATACAAACAACATGTTTTAATCTTCATTAAGTCAACTTATCAACCAAAATTACATACAAGATATTTTATTTTGATTTTTCATATATAATACAAAGTTTTAGAGATGTTGAAGCCGAATACCCAGTGACGGGTTCTGAACTTCATCCTCTTGATTCCTCTTGAATGAGTTGAGGTGCGCAATTGTCATCTCTAAGGTATTTGCTTTAAATATGAAAAATTTTTATAAAAAAATTAATTTTTAGTTTTTGAAATACGATGTGTACATAGATATATCATGAAGACTAGATAAGTGGACATTCACAAAGGATATCAAACAAAAAATATGGCATATACACAATTGAGATAGAAATGTAACTCTTCATTAGCATATGTCTATAGAGCATAAAAATGAGCTAACACTTCTATACATTTGTATATATATCAAACAAAAAATTAAACTTTTAAATGGAGAAGTTACCGAACATGGGCAATCTCCAAATATAGGTGCCTCCACGATAGCGATGCAAGCTTGATGTGATCTTTGGGCTTTGTTGCATCCACCACCCGGGCACCGTTTCCCCCTATGTCTTGGAGGAAGTAGATCCACCTGTATCAACTAAAATAGGTGGGTCTTTTGGTACCCAAATTTTCTTGAGTCCTATAGGGTTAGTACCGGGGCGAACCCAAACATGTTTGTTATGTACATTATGCTTAGCAAAACAAAATTTTTCTAAATGGCCTTTGCGGCCACAATGCGTGCATACATAAATTTTATCACTACCATACATATGTGCATGCTTATGTGAGTGTGCATGTTTCCGTGCATGAGCATGGTGTGTATGTTTCCCTTGGGTTACTCCCTTAGGAAATCTAGATGCAAATTTATTAAGATCAAAAGCACACTTCTTTAAAGTGTTACCAAATTTTCAACATGTTTTTGAATTTCTACAAATTCATTTTTGTTATAAGAAACCATGGGGGTTTTCCCTTTATTAGCCAATTTATATTTATCAAAGTCACCTTTTAATTTTTCAAAAGCACTAGATAAAACATTTTTCTCACTAAGACAAGTATCAAGTTTATTCTTTAAAACATCATTTTTCTTTTTCAATTTTTTATTATGAGATTGTGAAATCTCATATCTGTGTTGTAACTCTTCGAAAAAATATGCAAGTTCATCCATTGTAAGATCATCATCTTCTAAAGTGTTATCAAGGATTACCTTAGAAGCATCCTCACCTTGTGCCATGAAGCACATATAAGCGGCGTCGTTCTCCTCTTCGGATTCCGACTCCGTGTCATCCCACGTTGCTACCATAGCCTTTTTCTTTCTTGGAACATGCTTGGAGGTGGTTGCTTGGAGAGCGGGGCAATCCGCTATGAGATGTCCGATCTTCTTGCAATGGAAGTAAGGACCGGGTTCTTCTCTCTTCTTTTCAAACCTTCCTTGAGGTTTCCCTCTTCGGAAGTTGCTTTGCCTCCCTTTCCTGTAAAACATTTTGCCTACCTTCCGGATAAGCATGGCAAAGTCCTCATCGCAATCCTCCGATGAGTCGTCCTCTTCAATAGTGGTTGGAGTGGCTTTGAAGGCGATTGTTTTCTTCTTGGGTGCCTCCCTTTCTTCTCTTACCTTCATCTCCATCTCATGGGTTTTGAGATTACCGATGAAGCTGGAGAAGTCCATCTCCTCCCGATCGTTAAGTTCTTTGAGAGTTGTTGCCTTGACTTCCCAAGCTTTGGGAAGAGCTCTAATGACCTTGCGAATCTTTTGGTCATTGTCGATCGTGTCACCTAGAGAAGATAAAGTATTAGTGATCTTGGTGAAACGAGTGAGCATGTCATCAATACTCTCACTTTCAAGCATATAAAAATTCTCATATTGAGAACGTAGCAAGTCAATCTTGGATCTCTTGACTTGTGACGTTCCCTCATGAGTCACAATTAAAACATTCCAAACTTCATATGCAGATTTACAGTTAATAATGCGTGAGAGGTCATCTTCATTAAGGGCTTGGGTTAAAGCATATTGAGCCCTAGCATTAGCCTCATAGTCCTTGGTAGTGTCCTCGGACCATGATCTCTCATCGGTGAGAGGCTCTACAAATTCTTTAGTTATGACCCTAGCTACCCTAACTCCTAGGGACTTAAGGAAGAGGTTCATCTTGACCTTCCTGAAAGTACACCTAGAGGGGGGGTGAATAGGTGTAAATGCTAATCTAAGGCTAAATTAAAAACTTAATGCAAACTAATGTTCTAAATGCGGAAGCTAATGCAAGTATTGCACAAACTTGATACAATACAACAAGTGTAGCCGAATTCCCCTTTCGAGGCTCTGGACTAACTCCTCTTGATTCCCCTTGAAATGGGTTGAGGTGCTATGTGAAGCTCTTGTTGGATGAGTACAAGTAGGACAAACACACACAAGCAACCCAAGCAATGTGCACACACAATCAAGCCAAGCAAGTTTAGATGAATTGCAATAAGAATTGAATGCAAGGCAATATGAAACAATGTTCAAACACAAGCAAGTAAATATGATGCTATGAAAGACTAATGCTTATGTGAAATGATGCTTGCACAAACTAAGGAGATAGAGTTGAGAGAAATTGGATCAAACGCAAACACACAAAATTTGTTTCGAGGTTCGAGCCCCTAGCTCTACATCCCCGCCTACACCACCGTGTAGGATTTCCACTATCCCCGTAGGATCCCGTACAATGCAATCACGTATGGCCCGTAGCCAACCACAACACACAATCACCTCTACAAAGAGGGATACGGCCCGTAGCCAACTACAACAAATTTCACAACCTCTACCGAAGAGGCTCACAACAAACACAAACACCCGATCACCTCTACTTAAGAGGGATTCACAAATAACAAGGGTGTTTTACAACAATGAGGTTTACAACAACAACCTCAAACACTACTCTTTCTCTTTCTCTCTTTTTCTTTTCTCTTTTCTTTTCCACAAAAACAAAGATCCTAATAACTTAGGATAGAAGATATAGCTCAAGTGGAAACTAAGTGTTTTGGAAACAAGCAACAAAGAAAAATACTTGGGAAAATTCTTGCAAAAGATATAGAATGGAAATCAACACAAAATATCCCAAATCCTATTTTCTTTGATTTTCCAAAACACCAAAAACAATAGAGATGAAATCTTTTAGCACAAAAACTATTTTAAAAACTCTTTAAAAACACTGAAAATGATCAGGAAAAACTAGCTCAAAAAACTTAGCTAAAACAATGGAGAAATGGGGTATATATAGCCCCTAGACAAAAACTAGCCGTTAGGCTGATGTGGCAATTCAGACAACTACCGGTCGACCGGACCGGTCGACCGCCAACGGTCGAAAATATGACCGTTGGGCACTATCGGTCGACCGCCAGTCGACCGACCAAAAAAAGAAACAAAATTTTCTTCTATCGGTCGACCGACCCAGTCGACCGAAAAGATACAGAGAGCAGACTCTCTATATCGGTCGACTGGTCTGTTGCGCCGGTCGACCGACAGACATGCACAACTTGTGCATGTCCGGACACAGCAGCCGGTCGACTGTCCCGGTCGACCGGTCTGCCTGAAATATTGTTTTTCAGGGCAGATTTTTAAGATAGAAAATTTTGTAAAAAATCTTTTAACACTTCTAAAAATCCACAAAAATATGTTTTATCATTTTACTTGAAAACTAAACTTGTGATAAAAATTTCAAGACATATATCAATCATATCAATTCATTTTTGTGTCTTGCCAATTTTATCATAAATAAAACTTGTATTTTTATCAAACTAGATTTTTCCAAAACATGAATAGGAATGTCAAAATAAGTTTGTCTATAAGTTTAAGCATGTATGTATAACTAGAAAACATCTACTATACATATAAATCATGAAAACTTGTTTTGATCCAACTATTCATAAAATCACACATTAAAACATAAAACATGTGTGTTTGTGCACTTGAGCATATCAACTAAACTAAGCTTTACAAATGGATCTAAAACACACTAAACTAAACTAGGATACCTAAGTCTTCTCTTGATGATCTCCATCTTCAAGTAGACTTGCTCCCAAACGCGATCCACCGAGTGTAAAGGTATGATCTTTAAGCTTTGGCACCGGAATCACCATGATAAGCTTCCAACACCTTGTTGAAGCTAATCACCAACTAATATCCTGTTAATGATCTGAAACTTAGAAACACAAGAATATTAGTAAACATAACTACATGAGTGTTGATCATCATCAAAACTAGAGTGGAAGGCCATTGGGCCAACAATCTCCCCCTTTTGATGATGACAAAACTCATGGAGTTATATATGCATGGATTAAAGTTAAGCTTCAAAGAAGCTCCCCTTAACTCATGCATAAATAAAATAAAAAATATTAATCAATATAAACATGTTATAGCTCTAGATACCAATGAAGTAAGACAAACTCTAAGCTCTAGATACCATAACATAAACAACACATTCTTAATAAAACTTATTAAAACAATTAAAACAAATACATGCATATAAAAGCCAAAAGCCAAATTCTTCTCCCCTTTTTGTCAATCATCAATAAAGGGGTAAAATTATAAAAACAAATTATTCTCCCCCTTTTTGTTCTAAATCAAGAACCAATAAAGGGTTAAACATCAAAACATTGATATCAATTAAAAATATGTCAATGAAGTGCATCTAGATACCAATAGAAATTCAACATGGATCAATAAATCGTATGTGAGATAGACATTCATGAAGAGGAAGACGTTAAGTTAGCTTCCCTACATATATGAATTACATGAAGAAAGGAAGACACGCCTAATTCACATAACACAAAATACGTAATGCATAAAAAGAGATGTGAAGCTCTCCTTACACACGTGTATCTCATAAAGAAGAGTTGTCAAGCTCCTCAATATAGGATACACTCAACATGAATCTATACACATATAGGCAATGTAAGTCAAAACTATTGAAACTTTCATAAAAACAAAATTTTGAAATACCAATTAAAAATACTCAACATAAACATCTTGACATCATTAAGAGAAATATGTTCTTTTAAACACCTGATACCAATTTGAAAACTTTTGAGATCAATAATGTTAAAATATAGTTTCAATTTTAACATAAAGCAAGGGAGTGAGAGTCAAATCCCAATTGAAAAAAAAAAAAAAAAAAAAAAAAAACAACATCAAATTTTCTCCCCCTTTATGAAATACCAACTAAAATAATGCATAGTCTTGATACCAATTTAAAGTAATCAATTTAAACACAATTGAAACTCAAGCACTAGCATAAACAAAATATATGTATGAAAATTAGATACCAATTGACATTGATATTCTTGAAAGAGTAAGCATACATATACAAAACTTATATGAGTATACAAGAAGATCAAAATTGACACCAATTGAAAGAGTTCAATGATACCAATTGAAATAACAAGCATGGTATATCTCATATTACAAAGAAGAATTCGAACTAGTTAAAAATGGAAAGTTTTGTAAACTAGTACGAAATCCTTCAAGCAAGGAATAAAACAAGATTATTTTTCATAGAAATGAAAATCACATAATAATCATTCACTCTAATCAATAAAGCACAACTCATGAGAAATAAAACATGAATAAGGTAGTAATTACAAGTGTATAACTAACATGTGAAAATCAATTATGAAAAATATTTCATTAAGCTCTTTTAATTCCTTTAAACAATAATACTTATCTAAAACAAAAGATCATAGAACTACTTAATCTTCAAGGCATATGTATGTCTAGTCTAAACTAAGGTATACATACATATCCAAAATACAAACGAGTCCACAAAGTATATGCATGAAGGCACGTGGCTCAAAAAGGAATGTATATGTATGGGATTAGTTTGAACTAGATGGACATATACATGAAGTAAAACTTAAATATGAAAACGCGAAAAACCAATTTTCATTAACTAATTTCATTTCAAGGTATATGTATAAATTGTCAACACAATAAGTATACATACATATCCTAAACACAATTGAGTCCATATATAAGGATTTGCATGAAGGGCAAAAGACTCAAGGATTATACATGTATATCTTAATGTTTTGGCAAAATAAACATATACACGAAATTAAAACTCATATAAATTAAAAAAAATATGAATACAAGTCTAAAATATATGAATCATCAAAACTAGACTATACTCATACAACTAATGGAAACAAATAAGCATTCAACCCAATCATATATAGATTTATTTGTGTCCCACTATATGTATAGGTATATAACTAGTCTTAATGAAGACTAATACTTAAACAAGTAATCAAATCATTAAGCACAAGACAAACACGAATATCATTTTGTTAAAACAAAACACATAAATTCATCAAATTCTTTTATTTTGTGAACCAACTTCTAGGTATATGTATGATCCATCCAAATCTAACAATATGCATACATATCCCAACCATAAACGAGTCTATTAAAAGTATTTGCATTGAAGGCAAAAGACTCATGGGTATACATGTATATTTATTAGGTTTGAATTTAAAATACATATACATGAAGTAGAATCATAAAAATAGGTATGACAAGTATAAATAAAGGAATCATCAAAACTAGCCTATACTTGTGCACATAGTGGGTACAAATGAGCATGAAGGGCAAAACATATATAAGTCAATTTGTTCTCACTAAGTGTACATGTATACATGCAAGTTTTGATAAAATCTACATTTAAACATGTATATACCACATGAAGCACAAAACACATATAAAACAACATGATACAACTAAAACATGAAACAAACGTTCATATGATCAATATGTATATGCATATGCATTAGATCTAGGATATACATATTAGATCAAAAGTGAGATCACACAAATATAAATCTATATTGAGCATGGGTGTCTCTAAACAACTAAGCATGTATATCACTAATCTAATGAACATGATATAACATAGTGAACATTAAACAATGACATGCTATAAAACAAATGATATGAACATGTAAACAATAATAAGGAGTTAGGAATTGTTACCAAAGCCTTAGAAGGCAACTTTCCTTGTCTCCAAAACATGGTGGTCCTTTCCACCAAATCTTCTCCCTTGAAAGTGATGCATCCAAAAAGTATTCTTTAAGCATGGAACACATCCACTCCAAGGTGCCAACACTCTCACATCATGTGAGAGCCCACACCTACATCAAAAATAGGAGGGGTGGTCTTTGGTACCCATACTCTTTTGGGTCCATGGGAGTTAGTCCCTTCTCTAACCCAAACAAATTTATTTTTATTTGCTAAATTATTAACATGTAGTCTATCAAAGCAAATTTAGCAAGGTGGCCTTTCCGACCACAATGTGTACAAGTGTACACATGAGCATACGTGTGATGGTGTCCGTGAGGAGCATGTGTATGCCGTGGAGGGTGTGCATGCATAAAAGATGGAACTTGTTTCTTTCGAAGCAAATTTTCCAACCGAGAGTGGTTCATGGCACATTGGCTCATAGTGGAGCCCAAACAATCCATTTTCTTCTTTAACAAATTTATATCATTCTCAAGCATAGAAGAAGTGGAACATGCAATGGGTGATTTAGGTGAAACTACCCTAGCATGGCAAACATGAGAATCAATCTTATTATGTAAAACATTATTTTTCTCTAAACAAGCATTCAAGTCATTTGAAATAGAAATAATTTTGTTTTTCAAAGCAACATTCTCTTTTAAAACAAAATCAATTTTAGAAGACAAGTTTTCATTCTTCTTTAAAAGGTTTTCACAATCATTTTTATTTTTCAAAAAATCATTTTCTTTTAATACAAGATTAAGTTGAGATCTTAATGAATCCCTATCATTAGAGATCTCCTCTTTCTCTTGCAAAGCAATATTAAGTCTAGAATTCAAACACTTATTTTCATTTTCAATTCCTAGACTTTTCTTTTTCAAAATCTTATACTTTTCAATTAATTTTTCACACACAATAGAAAGTTCTTCATTTAAGGCATGGGAATCAATATTATCATCACATGAAGAACTAGCACTATCATCACAATCTAAGTGGGGTTCCGAATGTACCTCAAGGGAGTCATTCCCTTGGACCATGAAGCATTGAGAATCGGATTCTCCACTAGATTCCTCTTCCTTTTGGATTTGTTCTTGAAGCCCGGAGGTAGCGGTTGTGGTTGTCAATAAATTCCACACTACAAAAGCGGAATCAATATTAGAAACATGTAAAAGATAATCTTTAGGCAATGTGTTTCGAATAGCCTCTAGGGCTTGTGCATTGGCCCTAATATGAATGAGGTTACCAAGATAGCATTTCTTGGTAGCCGCAAGATAAACATGTAAACCTAGGGTTTGTAGGTAAATGGACATCCTAGTCTTCCAAACAAGAATGTTGGAAGCATCATACATAGGTGGGGTCATGAAGTCCATGGTAAACTATATGTGTGCAAATGAACAAATGCAAATGTAGATTAGCAAGCAAATGGATCACTCCTAGGATGTTAAGCCTAATATCAGGAGCACTAGCTCTGATACCAATTGAAAGTACACCTAGAGGGGGGGTGAATAGGTGTAAATGCTAATCTAAGGCTAAATTAAAAACTTAATGCAAACTAATGTTCTAAATGCGGAAGCTAATGCAAGTATTGCACAAACTTGATACAATACAACAAGTGTAGCCGAATTCCCCTTTCGAGGCTCTGGACTAACTCCTCTTGATTCCCCTTGAAATGGGTTGAGGTGCTATGTGAAGCTCTTGTTGGATGAGTACAAGTAGGACAAACACACACAAGCAACCCAAGCAATGTGCACACACAATCAAGCCAAGCAAGTTTAGATGAATTGCAATAAGAATTGAATGCAAGGCAATATGAAACAATGTTCAAACACAAGCAAGTAAATATGATGCTATGAAAGACTAATGCTTATGTGAAATGATGCTTGCACAAACTAAGGAGATAGAGTTGAGAGAAATTGGATCAAACGCAAACACACAAAATTTGTTTCGAGGTTCGAGCCCCTAGCTCTACATCCCCGCCTACACCACCGTGTAGGATTTCCACTATCCCCGTAGGATCCCGTACAATGCAATCACGTATGGCCCGTAGCCAACCACAACACACAATCACCTCTACAAAGAGGGATACGGCCCGTAGCCAACTACAACAAATTTCACAACCTCTACCGAAGAGGCTCACAACAAACACAAACACCCGATCACCTCTACTTAAGAGGGATTCACAAATAACAAGGGTGTTTTACAACAATGAGGTTTACAACAACAACCTCAAACACTACTCTTTCTCTTTCTCTCTTTTTCTTTTCTCTTTTCTTTTCCACAAAAACAAAGATCCTAATAACTTAGGATAGAAGATATAGCTCAAGTGGAAACTAAGTGTTTTGGAAACAAGCAACAAAGAAAAATACTTGGGAAAATTCTTGCAAAAGATATAGAATGGAAATCAACACAAAATATCCCAAATCCTATTTTCTTTGATTTTCCAAAAACACAAAAACAATAGAGATGAAATCTTTTAGCACAAAAACTATTTTAAAAACTCTTTAAAAACACTGAAAATGATCAGGAAAAACTAGCTCAAAAAACTTAGCTAAAACAATGGAGAAATGGGGTATATATAGCCCCTAGACAAAAACTAGCCGTTAGGCTGATGTGGCAATTCAGACAACTACCGGTCGACCGGACCGGTCGACCGCCAACGGTCGAAAATATGACCGTTGGGCACTATCGGTCGACCGCCAGTCGACCGACCAAAAAAAGAAACAAAATTTTCTTCTATCGGTCGACCGACCCAGTCGACCGAAAAGATACAGAGAGCAGACTCTCTATATCGGTCGACTGGTCTGTTGCGCCGGTCGACCGACAGACATGCACAACTTGTGCATGTCCGGACACAGCAGCCGGTCGACTGTCCCGGTGGACCGGTCTGCCTGAAATATTGTTTTTCAGGGCAGATTTTTAAGATAGAAAATTTTGTAAAAAATCTTTTAACACTTCTAAAAAATCCACAAAATATGTTTTATCATTTTACTTGAAAACTAAACTTGTGATAAAAATTTCAAGACATATATCAATCATATCAATTCATTTTTGTGTCTTGCCAATTTTATCATAAATAAAACTTGTATTTTTATCAAACTAGATTTTTCCAAAACATGAATAGGAATGTCAAAATAAGTTTGCCTATAAGTTTAAGCATGTATGTATAACTAGAAAACATCTACTATACATATAAATCATGAAAACTTGTTTGATCCAACTATTCATAAAATCACACATTAAAACATAAAACATGTGTGTTTGTGCACTTGAGCATATCAACTAAACTAAGCTTTACAAATGGATCTAAAACACACTAAACTAAACTAGGATACCTAAGTCTTCTCTTGATGATCTCCATCTTCAAGTAGACTTGCTCCCAAACGCGATCCACCGAGTGCAAAGGTATGATCTTTAAGCTTTGGCACCGGAATCACCATGATAAGCTTCCAAACACCTTGTTGAAGCTAATCACCAACTAATATCCTGTTAATGATCTGAAACTTAGAAACACAAGAATATTAGTAAACATAACTACATGAGTGTTGATCATCATCAAAACTAGAGTGGAAGGCCATTGGGCCAACACTTCCAAATGGAGAAGTTCAAGCCATCAAATTTAGGTGAGGACTTGATGCTAGAAAAATCAAGTGAAGCCATAGATGAATAGTAAAATGCACAAAATATGAAGAATGCAACAAATAGTATAGCCAATAACAAGGATCTCCCTAAGGTGGTTAAACCAAATACTAGGGTTAGGCTCTGATACCAATTGAAATCACCTAGAGGGGGGGTGAATAGGTGATGGCTATATGTAAATGGCACAAATGCGGAATTTAAAATTCAACTATCACAATTTAGCTCAAATAAAAGACTTGCAATAAATGAAGCAATCAATAGTGCAAGAATTAAAGAGTTTAGAGTTTAGAGAGATTTGAGCAAACGCAAACACGCAGATATGTTTCCGAGGTTCGAGCCACGCTCTACGTCCCCGCCTTCACACTTGAAGGATTTCCACTATTGAAGATCCCACTGGATCACCAATATAAGGACACACTTGTCCTATCTCTCGTGATGCCGCAACACCACCCGGAGCACACTAGCTCGCCTTGAGGCCGATGCCTCTACAACTTTACTCAAGAAGAAAAGGATCACACTTGATCAAAAATTCGCTCACTTGCACAATCCTAAAACCAATATGTAGATGAAGAATTATGGGATTGTGTAGTGCAAAAGCTAGAGAGAAGTAGAGGTAAAGACTTCAAATGGGTGTCTAGAAATTTAGGGCTTTTGGAGAGAAAATCTTTTCTAAATGAGAGCCTTTTTGAAAACTTGTAAATCTTTTGAAAATCTCTTGTAAAAATGTTCTTGATTGATTGTCTTATCATGTTGAAGTGACCTCCTATTTATAGGGGTCAAAAACAGCTTCAGAGATCCGTTGGGATCAAATCCCAAAAGAAAATCTGTCAGAAAATAGAGTTGTTAGAGTCTGTCAGAAAATCTGACAGCAGCCGGTCGACCGCCAACGGTCAAAAATCCGACCGTTGGGGATCTACGGTCGACCGCCCGGTCGACCCAAACAACCCGAGAGCACTGCACAGTGCTCGGTCGACCGAGGCGGTCGACTGACACGACATGCACAGAATTGTGCGCGCCGGTCGACCGGGACGGTCGACCGGTTTCTGTCATTTCTGAAATATCAGAACTTCCAGAAACCAGAAATTGGGGTTTTTTGGAATTGGTCTTGGATTTGAAGTTTTGTATCTTGTAAAACTTAGAGTGTGAGCCTATGTCACTACTCTAACAAGTTTAAAACATTTTTACAAAAACTTCTTTGATAAAACTTGTTTTTCCAAATAAATGTTTTTTCCAAAAACTTAAACTATTTTCCAAAAACTTAATCTAAACATGTTAACTCTAAATTGAAAATAGAAATTAAAAATCCCTTTTGAAGTCATGAACCAAATTAAAATGTGTGTGTAGGTGGTAATCCCATAACTCTACTTCTAACATCTAGGTTTTGACAAAATATCTAAAATGAAAAATACAAATACAAATCTTGGTATTCTTCATAATCTTGATCTTGACTTGGTCTTTACTTCATCGTCTTGTTCCCGAAGCTTTCTATTATGCTTGGCTTGGGAATGCAAATCTTTGGCGAACTCCAAACTTGTGAGTCTTGATTGTGGAGCCGTCAAATCAACCTGTTTTAACCTGAAATGCTTTTAAACAAAAATTGTTAAATACATAACTAGATATGGTTTGTTATCATCAAAATATCCATCAAGATATAGGGCTAATGGCCTTTGGGCCAATAAAGAATTCGAGTTCCGGAATGACACAAGTCTCTCTCTTCATTTCATGTCTACTAGCAATGTTGCACGGGTACAACAAGAGTGCGCAAAAATCTCAGCACGCAGTAGAACACCTTCACAATTTAATTAATTAACCCGTGAGTCTTAGCTACAACAAAAAGTAATATTATCATTATTATGTTTCCTTATCACCAGCTAAGCTCTTATTATCTTATTATACAACTTCAGATGTAGAATTCCTGCATGCAAATAACCATAAGCAAAAATGGTTTTGTATTCCATCATTGCTGATAAATTCTATTTGAACGAATTTAATCTTATTTGTGTATGCTTTAAATCTGTTTTCTGTTGCTAATTTAAACTACTTGTTTTCATTTAAACAAGTCAAAAAAAATCTTTGGGTATTCTATGTATGTTTTGAATCTTATTTTATCAAATTATTACCCAATTAATCAGGTGACCCTCAAAAAGTTACCTGATTATTTGTTAATGTTTTGAATCTTATTTTTCTTTTTGTGCTAATTTTTTGTTCATTATTTGTTTAATTTTTTTCCTCCAAAATTAGCTTCGTTCGATAACAAATTTTATTTATTTGAATTATTCATTCTTTTCTTTTCTAATCTTTGAATTTTCTTCTTTTCTTTTCTTTTTTTATTATGTTTTCTTTTTTTTATTTTTCCATATTAACTTTCTTTTTTCCTTATTCTCTTCCACTTGTTTCTTAATTGTTTGTTTTATTTTTTATCCAAATGTGCTTCTTCTCTTTGATTCTAATCCTTTCTTCTTCTTTTTCCTCCCTTTCTATCCTACTTTTTGTTGATTGCTCATTTGTTCTTTTCCATTACGTCTTTACTCTATTTTAGTTTCTTATTCCAGATTCTTTTCTGTCAAGATCCATTCTTTCTTCTTCTTATTTGGATTTTCTTCTTTTTTTTTCTTTTTTTTCATTATGTTCTGTTTTTTCATATTTCCAGGTTATTCTTTTCTTTTCATATTCCATATCATTTATTTATAGAGGCATTTCGCTACAACCCTCTATGTCGAATCGTAATTAGGAAAAACTCAGTTTCATAATTTTATTGGCTTCAGCCACCTCTTTTTTTAAAGTAAGGATGTGCGCCCACAGGGTGCGGTTATTTAAACCCAAAGAAGTGATAAGTAGACCCATTAGTTAATACACTGAGTAACCCCCCAAAAAAAACAAAATTTCTCTTAAATACCCTTATATTCTCAACACTTAATTTAAGCATAAAACCCAGTTGTACCCCAATTTGAAATTAATAGTAAATCTCTGTTTGAGATGTCTTTAAAGATTTAGAACTGATAGTAAATCATTGGGGTAATCTTTCCTTATCTCTAGGGAACTCTCATAGATGGCCTTCGCTAGCAAAGCTTACATGCATTATCCCTTCTTCTACAGTGACCTGTTTAGGGTTGTGACTAGCACACAAATAAGACTATACTGGCTTGCGCTGCAAACAGATCTACTGAAGAGTTGTTCAAACAGTCTTAGAAAAATTTTGAATACAAGGGACTTGTATGCTAGCGCAGAGTACTCCGTAGACATAGGATGCTCACCAGATAAATTCTTGATGAACATGCAATATAGCACCTACCATTTATTAATAATTTGGTGCCTATTCACATACGGAATTATAAGACTTGCATAAACAGCCATTTATACATTTTGAATACAAGGGATATCATCATCTCTCGCATGTTTCTAAGCTACAGGGAATTTTTCTTTTTGACATGTAAGTAGGAAAATTTTGCATGTTTATATTGTTTTGCTCATGTTTTATTTATTTATCTGCTTTTTTTATTTTGAGGAATATATGCATGAGTTGTTACAGGGGTTTTCATGTTAATGTCTTGATATGTTTTAATTGTCTCAACAGAACATCAAATTTTGGTTTACTTTTACATTTTTCAGTTGGTAAATCATGTCTTTGGAGGTCGGGTTAAAGACTGAAATGAAGCCATCAGTCTTGAAAGTGTGAGCTTCTATGTTTACAGTTTAAGCTTCTGGTTTCTAATCAGGAACAACGATAAGGCAAGAATGCGCCTAAATCCTGAGTAATTTGATTGAATTATTCATTTTCTAAAAGAACTTAAAACGAGTCATTACTAGCTATGAACAGTGAAATGAGGTCAGCTATTAGAAATTGGACTTACATTAGGCTATGTTTTTTTTTTCTTCCTGCCTTATGATTTTAGTACCGAGGTGTAGCATAAGATTAAGTCCCTATGGATGATAAACAACGAATACAAAATTATACAAATGATGAGGAGGCAAGCATATTAGATTTTGGGTTTCTGAGTATCAAGACATTTCAAGCTTATTTTGCCCATTGCTGAGCTTCTATACAAGTTGAATTGATCAATTTGTGCAGGTTTGCAGCATCAGGGCGCTGGAGCATTTGTTGGATACACGACGATATTTAGATGATGCTGTGTGTTAACCTGTATGGTACACTGCATGCAGAGAAGAGCAAATTCTTCGACTGATACTTCGGCGATAATGGCAACAGCAGCAAAATGTGCAAGAAAGAATTTAGAATTATAGTTTTTCATGTCTTTAGATATCTCTGAAACTTGCAGATTCCTTGCAATTTTGGGCAGATGTTGAGCTCTTTCTTTTGATGGATGGCTTCTGATTTTGTAGTTATGTACTCTTAATGACTTTAGAGCACTCTGGAGTGATTAGATTCCTCACAATTCTGAGCTTTGGTTAGGACAATGTGAGACTTTTTTCTTGTGAACAGCTAATGATTTTTTTTTTCCCCCTTCTTTTTTGGGAATAGGCTGTAGCCTGCTTATGTTTTTTGTAGTTATGAATCTTTCTTTTGAGAAGGCATAAACCTCCACTACATTTTGCGGCTGAAGAATATGAACTTACAGTTTATTCTCTGCAAGTTGCGTAATAAAAAAGTTTTGAGATTGAAGAAGAATTATTGTTATTGGATTTGGGTGCACTTACTGATTATATTGGTTTATTAACTAACTGTTATGGTAAAGTTGTACAATTTGAAAAGTTAATTTTATATTTTGGATTTTTCATTTGAAGATAAAACTGTCTAAGAAAATCTCAATTTATTTTTTGGGGTTACTAATCACTTTTCTGGGTTTAAATAACCGCACTCGCGTCAACATGTCAAGCGCTGAAGAGCTCATCAGTAGCGAAAGATAAAAACTCTCCTAAGTAATCGCTTCAAAAAAGTGAACTGCTTCGAAAATGTCCTATTTTTAGGACTGTGAATATGATTGCGGTCCTCACAAAATAATCATAGTATAGACGACTGCGACTGCGGTCGCAATCCTTACAAAATGTCTTATTTTTAAGGAATGTGATCATGATCGCAGCACTCATAAAATGCACTATTTATGAGGACCGCGATCATGATCGCAATCCTCACAAAAATATCATGTTTCTGAGTCTTTATAGGATTGTGATCATGACGCGGTCGACAAAAAATGTCATGTTTCTGAGTCTTTATAGGATTGTGACCATGATCACAGTCCTTAAAGAAGACTGCGAGTCGCAGTCCTTACAAAATGTCATATTTCTGAGTTAGTCCTCATAAAGGACTGTGGTCATGAGTTGCAATCCTCATATCAACATCGCCATTATCATCGGACCTCATGTCCACTGATATTGAATGATCCCAATGCCTTTCAGATTTAAACACAAACAAAACTCATCAAAGCACGAACAAAACGAGATCTGCAAAAATATCGATCTCAAAAAAAAATTCCAGGGGCTCTGCCCCCGACCTCAGGAGGGGGCTTCCAGCCCCCTTCCAACCCCCATGGCGGCCTGACCGCATAGGTCGACCCGCAAATTACTCTGCATCGGAGTCAAGGTGGAGGGGAGAACAACATCAAGGGCAATAGGGAAGGGTAAAATAAGAAATGAAAATATATAAACAAGTGGTGGTTGGGAGGAATCATTTTATATTGACGTGAATGAGGCTGTAGCGAATCATATTATGACGCAGAGTTTTTTTTTTCTAATTATGAAGCAAAGCAGGTGGCTGTAGTGAAAAATTCCTTACTTATAATCTTACTTTCAATTTTCTGTAAACATTTTCCTTTTTTCTTTATTTTTATATTATTTCTTTATTTCCCCCCCCACCCCCCCCCCCCCCCCCCCCCCAATTGATTCATGTTGTTCTCTTCTTTATCCTATTTGTTTTTTCAAATCTTTATTTCATATTTTACCTAAACTATTTTCTGCGTTTGGTTCCTTTTGTGCTTTTTAATTTTTTTGAGATCCATTTTTTTCTATTTTTATTTTACCTTTTCAAACTTCATCTCCATTCTTTTTTTTTTTGGCTTTTTCATTCTTTCAATTACTGATTTCACTCTTCTTTTTTACTTTATCTTTCACTTTATCTGATTCTTTTTTTGGCTTTTCTTTCTAAACTTTCATTTATTTTTTTAATATTTTCTATTCTATTATATTATATTAGAAATTTTTTAGATTTAGAGCACAGTTTCTAAATCATAATATATGTCTCATTTTTTTTCAATATTGGATACCGAGGATCATTCGTACAATATATAAAGGAATGAATTTGATTGCTATTGCTTCATTTTGTGAATTTGACATAAGTTATTAATTCCAGTCAAATTCTACAATTTTTATTACACACCTCCAACAGATTTGGTGAACGGATATTGCCACCCCAAAAAGTGAGAAAGGCCCACCCAAAATTTTAATTTAAGTTGTTTTACTTATATACCCAATGAGTTCACAATTATTAAAAAAAACAGCTTAATGATGAAGGCACCCACCTTTTCCTTCTCCCTCCCAGCTAGGGATGGCAATTTGACCCGTACCCGCGGGGACCCGACCCGACCCGACCTGAATGGGACGGGTTTTTTGATCATTGACCGGGTTCGGGTCGGGTAACGGAGAAAAACCCGAAATAACAAAGGCCGGGGCGGGGCGGGTACGGTATAGCATTGCCCCGCCCCGTTACCCGCCCCGCTATTTTTTCATATAATAAGTATAAAATATTATATATACATCTACTTAATAACCCAGCTTTTAACACTAATTACAAACATGTCATTCCCTATAAATATCTAAACCAAATGGTCCAAAATCCAAATCCAATTTGCCCTAAAAATTTGAGCCCAATACACGATTTCGGGTCGGGTCGGGTCGGGTATTTTTATTACCCGTCGGGGCGGGATAGGGGTGATTGTGAAATACCCAACGGGGTCTGGGGCGGGGACGGGGCGGGTTTTGGGATTTCGGGTACGGGGACGGGGTGTTCAATACCCGGCCCCGACCCGCCCCGTTGCCATCCCTACTCCCAACCCATTTCATTCTTGCACCATTTCATAAATCCTAAAAATTTTGAATCACCCAACCTCAAAAAATCACCCACATTCCCTCGTTGACACCTATAGATAAACAACTACTCACTACATATTATCTCAACAACGAAAAGGTAAAATTTTCCCGTTTGAATCCCAGTTTTTAGTGTTTTTATCTGGGTGGGTTCGCGTCATGTTCTGCGCTCGCTGACCGAACGTTGATACATTTGTTCGGTTGATTTTAGCCAAACAAGCATAGAATGTTCGGTAATACGTTGTGAACAAAAAATTAATGTTCAGCCATAAAAACCCGAACAGATAAACTAATGTTCGGCCTAATTTGGTTGTACCAGAATCAAATGTTCGGCAACGATCGGCCGAACAATTATATATTTGTTTCATTAAATCACGGCCAAATAGTGAGTTACATTTGACACTTTTTGGTCGAACAGATGCTTTCATATAGATTTAACCCTGTGTCTTTTTCGATGAACTATTTGCAGGCGCAGTCTTCTATCCAATGTAGCAATATCGGTACAGAGCTTATGATTGACTGCAGTGCAGACTTCACTATGTATGTGATATTTCAAAGTCGAGAGGCATTTGATAACGTGGGCTAGAGAAGTTGGTAAAATACAAGGATTTGTTATTGTTATCAAGAAATTTGAAATCAACAGAAATGAAAAAAAAATAGAAAGGAAGCGTACGTATAAGTTGTGATAGAGAGGAAACATATATAAATAGAAATGTAAAGAAAAATCAGAGCAGCAAGTCATTGAAAAGTACCGTAGCAAAAATGCGGTTGCTAATTCCTACTAAAGGGCAAGGATTTGTTCCACAATGAAGGATGGGTACATTTAGTTGCATGTGATTTTCATAACCATTTAGCGGCAGAAAATTTTGAAGGACATTTTTTTTTGCTCGTAGATTTCCAGAAGAAGAGGAGAAACCAGTGGTAGATATGTCGAAGACTCTTGGCTAAGAGATATTTTGCATACATTGAAACAAAAAAACAATCTCAACGTGAGCACATTGAGGACAGTTTACAGTGCAATAAAGAAGCATAGAATTGTAGAATATGCCGGAAGGGCACAAATGCAACAACTATTGAAGTGGCATATATCCAGCAATATGCTTAACTCCACCTCTCGAAGCATATCCTAACTGTCGATATTGGTATGCAAATGCAGCAGCTCCCCATACATACAATGAAACCTGACCGAGTTCCTCGAATAATTACAGATATTCGATAGAAACTCTCGTTCCACTCTTGTCACTGAATAAAGTGCAACCCACCAAGTACAGCAGATAGGCTCTAGTAGCGTATTGAATACGTCTTCTTGAGTCTGCATCGGTGACAATGGAGAACTTGAAACGCAGCCATTCCAATCTTACCGAGTTTCGCGGACAGCCCCAACTTATCTTGTGTATCTCACAGTGACACACTAAGTAAACTAACAAGTATTCTTTTTACATCGGTCAATCTCCAGGGTTTGCTCACAGAACGACCCATCACTGGTATGCCCATAAGTGCGGGAACATCATCCAGTGTGATTGTCATTTCACCAAACAGCATGTGTAAAATATTCGTTTCAAGTTGCCACCGTTCCATAAATGCAGATATCACAATCCGATTTGCCCTACTGTAGGAACTGCTTGTCAAGTCATGCAATCCGGATTGCTTAATATAATCAGTAAAGCGGCAATTTGGTGTGTTATCGTCCCATGCCCAATTGCTCAGTTTTGCTGCATGTGCAATGCATTTGAGTTGATCTCTCTCCTGAAAAATTTGTTTATATCACGATAATATCAGTAGGGTTTCGACATATATCCAACACAAAAATTGTTAAAATTAAAATCTTACATCGCCATTCCAAATATCTGCCACAGCAAGAGTTTTAAAACTCCGCAATAGTGAAATGTCAGTCGGACCACCAGGAAATGGTGCATTCAACTCTTCCAACTCATCCTCTTCGTCGTCTTCTTCTTCATCATCTTCTTCATCCTCATCTTCCTGCTCGTCTATTTGGGGAGCCTCCTGTATTACGAGAATAATAGAATACTCACTCTATCTACGACGTCTTTCTGAAGTTGTAGGACATGTCTTTCCGAAAGGCCTGCAATATCCATACATGTGACAGATAAAATTTAGGCACAGTTATTTAATTAATAAGAAATCAAATTTCACCCAATAGCCCAACATTATTAAACATATTCGACCAAATTAATTCAAACAGGTTTAGTAACGTTCGGCCGAAAACTTCCGAACATGACAGAAACTGTAGTACCCCGTTCCCGGGATACGTACCTGGATATGTGTCCCGACTTTTTCGACCGTATTATTGTAATTTTCTTCCAGTATTTATTTTTAAGCTGTGATTTCTCATGTTTTTGGTATCGGGTCTGGATTCTCAGTCTTAGAATCAGCCCTGACCTGGACCGAGAACCCGATACCGGCATACTGTCCGATTTAGCCTTTCTGATAGTCCGATTTGATCGATTCAGTTTTAGACACTGTTTTTCAATATTTTAGATTTTCATAATTTTTTAGAATTTTTCTGTAAAATCTCCAAAACTGGCCTCAGCCAGCTTCGCTGACCGATTGCCAGATTTTTAGTTTTTAAATGGGATTGAATTTCAAAATAGCTTTCACGATACTCCTTAAAATTTCATTTTCTATCTAAATATATTTTTTGAGATTTTTCAGAATTTATCAAAATTTGACCGATTCTGGTGTCGGCCAGTATCGCCGGAAGATTCTAAGATTTTTAATTTAAAACCAACATTGAATTTCTCGAATTTGATTTCAGCAGACATCTTAAAATAATATTTTTCTATTTTTGAGAATTTTTCGGAACATTTCTGAAACAGTCAAATTTTCACCCTATTAAATAATAATATTATTTACCGACAATTTCATTTCTTACTTTTTCCTTCCCTAATCCCCTAGTTTATAATCCCAGATATTTAAATAAATTAATTATTTAATAATAAATTTTTTTACTATTTTCTTTTCTTTTTCCTTATTTTTTCCTTTTCCTTTATTTTCTTTCTTTTTCTTTCTTTTCTTTTCTTCCCCTTTGACTTTCCCCCTCCCCTGCTCCCGCCGCCTGCACAGCCGCCTGCAGCAGCCCATGGCTGCTGCTGCAGCCTCTCTCCCTCATTTTCATCATTCCATTTTCCTTCTCCTTTTCTATTTAACCTTCATCTTCGTTTTTCCTTTTCATTTCATAATTCAAAATCCATCTCCTTCAGCTAAACAAAACAAACTTATCTCCTTCAACTCCACCGCCGCCTCCACCATCACCGCCGCTGCCGCACCTCCCCCATAGCCGCCGACCATCACTCCCCCACACCCCCTCTCCACTCCACCACCTCCTTCAACCTCCACCAACTCCCCACCATCTCCAATTTCACCAAACCCATCCCACCACCTCCCTTTCTCCTCCAAAATTTATCATCACCTCCATCAAATTCACCACTCTAACCACCTCATCATCACCTCCTCCTCCTCCTCTAACTCCACACCACCTCCAACAACCACCACAACCACCATAACCACCACCACCATCAACTACCACCACCACCTCCACCAACACCAAACAACAACAACCAAAAACCAACTCCACCCTCTCCTCCCCCGGGCTAGCCGCGCGCGCATGCCAGGCGGCGGCGCCGCCGCCGCTAGGCCGCCGGCCACCCCCCCGCCCCCTCCATTTTCCTTCTTTCTTTCTTTCTTCTTTCCTTCTTTAATTATTTCCTTCTTTCTTTTCTTTCTTTTCCCTAAATAAACCACTTTCTACATCCCTAAAATACCCTCCACCTCATCCCCAAATTACTTCTCCATATTTATAACCATACCCCTCCCCTTTTAATTCCTATTTCCTCTTTAAAAAAATACCCTATTTTCTTTCTCTCTCCTTCCTACAACTTTCTCTCTCCTCTCTCTCTCTCTTCTCTCATTCCCTCTCTAATATTTATGTATATATATATTTATATTTATAAATTTTAATATATATATGGGCTAGTGGCTTGTTCGCACGGGTTCACGGATTTCTCGGATTATAACCAGTATTTCATTCCGGTTTCAGGCGAGTGCTTTATATTAAACTTAAAAATAACTACCTTTAATTTATTGCATGATGTTGATATGTGAATGTCGTATTACTATCGTAACATGCCTAACACTTGCTGATGTAATATTTAGTACATGATTTCTTACTATACAAGCTTATAGATGGTATTGTACTCGGTATTACCCGACACTTGACATGTTATACTTGATGCATGATTTATGGCACCGGCACTTGATATGTTATATTTGATACGTGATCCACAACACTTGATATCTGACACCGTCACTTGATATGTTATATTTGATACCTGATCCACGACACTTGATATTAGGCACCGGTACTTGATATATGTCATACTTGTCACCTGATCCTAACCCCCAGTATATGACACATGCTAACCCTTATTTGATATGCTTTCATGTGGTACAAGTACATTGACCCGACATCGTGACCCTTGATCAGACACTACCACCCCTGATACCTATATTATATGGCATATTCATGACTATCACTTTTACGGGGACTTGGCATGATTATTATATTATTACCAGACATTTGTTACTCCTGAACTCCTGTATACTTAACCCCTGAAATAGGGAGGCTCCTGATATTACTCTTGATATTATACTCCTGTTGATCCCCGTAATAGGATAACCATGAATATAGGATTACTATGAACACACTGTGGACACTATCACTAGACAATTCTAATATTAGACAACTTACACGGGGATCGGGGAAACTGATGAGTACCGATATATTCTTCATGTTTATGATGGTCTTATAGTGTCACGCGGCCATATACTTGGATTCGACTGGAGGCCACCAGGCGCTTTCGTGGGTGCACTGACACCCTTAGTCCCCTGCCTGCCGGTTGTGCCATAAGCCCCTAGGCCTATTCCTATGGGAGCGGTGACATCCTATTCCTGTTCGGGCGTACAATGTCCCGGTACCTAGCGGTACGTTCCAGCTCAGCACCGGATACTCCTTGACTGTTGTCCCGGGCATGTACAGGACCCATTCTAAGCATGGTTCGTCGACCTCCATCAGTTTTCAATAACTTACTCTCTGGTCTGTATGCTGAGGTATGTGGGATGGGACACATACCGATGTATATAAATCAGATGAGTCTTAATAATTAATAATAACATGCTCCTGATAACTGACTAGCTATACTCCTGATCTATACTGCTCACCACTTATACATGTGCTATCTTGTTGGATTATTTGATTGCTTCCATACTGTTTCATTATTATGTTATTGTGAAGGCAAAGTCAGCATATATAAACTCAGATTACAGTGACGTGAGGTATAGGGTATATATATGAGGGTTTCCTTATTTGAATTATTCCTTCGATGTACTAATCTCACGGATCGGTAATGTGAGCTTGTATAACTGATTTTCCAATGGTTACTTTACTTACTGTCTTATTTCATGTTCATATTGTTGACACTAAAAAAAGACAAGATTCTTATTGGTCCGAACAATGTCTAAACTTGTTGACATTTACAAAAGACAAGTGACAGACGAGCTGAAGACCAGTTTTCACACCATCTCCGAGGGACAGGGAAGCAACTTGAACTCCACTGATCCAGCAAGCAGACAGTGAACTCGGATTATTTCTGAACAGACCTCAGCAGGTCTAAGATGCTAGCACTTAGCATCACATGAGCCCAAAGGGATAGCCTCGCCTGAGAGGCTAAGATCATCCAACTTCGCCTTGAAGCCATTCAAAGCTCCGCCAGGAAGCTAACTTATAGCTTCGCCTGAACTGCTAGAGCGCAACTCCGCAGAGAGAGTTAACTTCGCCTGAAGCCACATGCAACTGCGCAGAAAGGTATACAGTAGCTTCGCAACAGACGACATCTAGCTCTGCCGAAGAGCTTTCTTCTGACTTCGCCAGATACTGCTTCCAGCTCCGCTGTGAGTTTAAAGCGGGCATCACCGCTGACGGTCTGCTATGATCAACCTTTGACCAATCAAATCTCCAGATTAGATCAAATCTAATCAGGATCAAGATCAAATCCAATCAAGATCAAATCTGAGATCAAATTTGGCAGTTGATTACCACAATCTCTTGACTCTTCTAAACGAGTAAGAAGATCAGGGAAATCCTCCAACGATATGGAAAGGATCAAAACAGATCAAGAGGATCAACCGACCTGCCATTTCTAGCTTCGCAGAAGCTGATCCTAGCCTCGCAGCAAGGCTACTTTCTAGATTTAAACAGTTTGATTTAATCTGTTTCTATATTTTCAAGGGACAATTATACCCCTGCTCTCCCTATAAATAGGAGACCACGAAAAGGCTTTGAAGAGGCAATACGCAAGAGAGAGGACTCCACCAAGCAGATGCTTGTTCACGACGCACCGTGCACTCTTGAATTCAGAGACTTTTAAAAAATTGCTTCTCTATTCAGGGTGCTGATACCCTAATACCTTCTTCTCAAGGAATCTCCGGAACCAGGCGAGAAGGAATTCCTAAGCGAAGGCGGTTTTGAGAAGTAACAAGGAGGTTCTACCAACATTCTGTTCTCTGATTCCCCAAATCAGGCGAGAAGGGAATCTCATCGCTCGCATCGTCAAAGGGACAAAGTGATCGCGCGCTGACCAGACTCCTATGACACACTTTTCCAGAATCTCTGAGGAGATCTACTTGTAATCTTTTTAGAATACTTGTAATTTAGCTCCTCAACTCTTTTATTGTAAGTTTTCCCCTTTGCAAATCAATGGAAAATAAGATGGCGACTCCGCTGGGAAGAAATTCTCCACTGCTGAGAATCAAGTGTCGTAATGCGACGAACAGACCTTTAGGGTTTAACTCTAAATTCAGAAAAACCGGTGCAGCCAGAGCCTTTCTGGCTAAATCTTCAAGGAAAGTCTCTACGGAGACAGAAAAGGTTCTCTGCGAACCTACTGCGGTTCTCTGACGCAACAGGAAGCACGCCCGCAGTCCAAGTCCTTCACTTTCGAGAATCTGGTCGTTCAATTTGGCCAAGGAAGATTTAAAGAAGTCCTCTCTGGGGGTGGCCTAATGCTTCGAGCACGAAGCAAGGACGGTCTCCACGGCTAAGGTTTCAGAACAGAACAAGAAGCAGAATTCTGCCAACACCCTCCAGCCTCGCGTGTGGCTAATCAGGTCCCTTGCGAACTTAAGTATCCTCTGCCAAGCGGAGTGGAGGCCTAAACAGAAGTCTCTGGCCGAAGCTTCAGGCGTAGCTACGCCAAACTGCGCCTTTCTCGCAAAGAAAAAGGCAAGAGGCCTCTCTGCTCAAGCAATGCTGCCGACCATGAAGTCACGACGGCAATCATACCGTCGCCCAATTCAAGAGCAGCAACGCATTGTGCCAGCCTCGTTCATACGAGCGAAGCTACTGTACCTCAGCGTACTCACCGGGTTCATCCCCTTCGCAGCAGCTTAGCGGGTAAAGCACCACAGCGTGCTCCGCTTTTCTAGTGCGTCAAGCACTAAGTTCGCGCCTATTGGTGAAGCTAGAACTCAAGCACTACTCAGTGCTAATCCTTCTGCAGGGATAAAAGGAACAAGACATTCTCCTATGCGCTATCCAAAGGAGCTTCTGCACCAGATCGTTTAGGCCATACTTGGCCTGACTTATGGGAATTATTGACAAATAAACAAACCTCTTCCTCCTGTTGTCAACAAGTGGGAGTCAGTTGGTGACAGTCACTCGGTCCATTGCCGCTGGGACCAATCTCCGCCACCCCTTCAGGACGACGATCAGTTTTGATCGATTATCGGTATGGGCCCCGGTGAAACATCATAAAAGGAGCATCTCACGAGATCTACCCT
>JAVJIF010015760.1:0-79909 GCA_038442645.1 Agave tequilana
CTTTCGAACCAAGGATTCCAAGCGTGTGTAGTTCATGGCACATTGGCTCATAGTGGAGCCCAAACAATCAATCTTCTTCTTAAGCATGGATATATCATTGTTAATAGAAGAAGTGGAGCATGCAATAGGTGAAGTGTGTGATACTACCCTAGCATGGCAAACATGTGCATCAATCTTATTTTGTAAAACAATATTTTTATCTAAACAAACATTCAACTCATTTGAAATAGAAATTATTTTATTTTTCAAAACAACATTCTCTTTTAAAACAAAATCTACTTTTGAAGACAAGTTTTCATTCTTCTTCAAAATAGCATGGCAATCATTTTAGATTTAAAAGTTCATTTTCTTTAAGTGCAAGTTCTAATTGAGATCTTAATGAATCCCTTTCATTATAGACCTCAACCTTCTCTTGCAAAACACAATCAAGTCTAGAATGCAAACTCTTATTTCTTTTTCAAGATCTAGACTTTTCTTTTGTAAAATCTTATATTTTTCAAGCAATTTTCACACACAATAGATAGTTCTTCATTTAAAGCATGGGGATCAACATAATCATTTGAAGAACTAGCACAATCATCACTATCTAAGTGGGGTTCCGAATGTACCTCAAGGGAGTCATTCCCTTGGACCATGAAGCATTGTGGGTCGGATTCTCCACTAGATTCCTCCGGTTAATTTGGCACTTGAAGCTCGGAGGTGGTGGTTGTTGTCAATTTGTTCCACACTACAAAAGCGGAATCAATGTTAGAAACACACATAAGATAATCTTTAGGTAATGTGCTTCTAATGGCCTCTAGGGCTTGTGCATTGGCCCCTATATGCTTGCTATCACTAAGGAAGGATTCCTTGGTAATGGCAAGGTAAACATTATGTCCTAGGGTTTGCAAATAAATTGTCATTCTAAACTTCCAAACAACAATGTTGGAAGGGTCAACATAGGTGGGGTCATGAAGGCCATGGTAAACTATATGAGTGCAAACACACAAATGCAAACAATAGATTAGCAATCAAATGGATCTCTCCTAAGATGTTAAGCCTAATATCAGGAGCACTAGCTCTGATACCAATTGAAAAACACCTAGAGGGGGGGTGAATAGGTGTAATTGCTAATCTAGAACTAAATGCAATACTATGTGCGCTAAATGCGGAAGCTAATGCAAATCTTGCAACACACTTAGTACAATCAACAAGTGTAGCCGAATTCCCCGTGAAGGGCTCTGGACTAACTCCTCTTGATTCCCCTTGAATGGGTTGAGGTGCTATGTGAAGCTCTTGTTGATTAGGTACAAGTGAGGCACACACAAACAACCAAGCATATAAGATGAATAGGCAATATGAATATATGCAAGGCAACACAAGCAAATAGATATGATATGACAATATGAATTATGCTCAACACAAGCAATTATGGTATGATGATATGAATGATGCTTTGCACAATTATAAGAGAGAGAGTTAGAGAGACAATGGATCAAAACGCAAACACCAAGATATGTTTCGAGGTTCGAGCACCTTGCTCTACATCCCCGCCTACACCACCGTGTAGGATTTCCAATCCACTATCTCCCACCGAGGGAACCTCTACCGAAGAGGATTTGTTACAACACTAGGAGTACCAAACTCCTCTCTCAAACAACCACCTCACAACCGAGGGGTAGGCCCGTAGCCAATACAACAACCAACACCTCTACCGAAGAGGTTTACAATCAAACTCCACCTCTCACTAGAGGGAGCAAACCAATCACCCGATCACCTCTACCTAAGAGGGATACACAAAGAATAAGGGTGTTTACAACAAGTGGTTCCAAAAATCACAAACTCAATCTCTCTTTCTTTTTCTCTTTTCCACAAAACAAGATCCTAATAGATTAGGATAGAAGATAGCTCAAGTGTGAAAAACTAGGTGTTTTTGGAAACAAGCAACAAAGAAAAAATACTTGGGAAATCTCTTGTATATGATAGAAATAAAAGATCAAATCAAAATCCCAAAACCTAGTTCTCTTTGATTTTCCAAAAACCCAAAACAATAGAGATTGGAAGTTTAAAGCACAAAACTCTTTTTAAAACTCTTTTAAAACAAATAGAGAAAGTCTGGAAATTTTGTCTCTAAAAACCTTGGCCAAAAACCCAAAGAGATGGGGTTTATATAGGCCCATCAGAAAACTAGCCGTTAGAGCTGAGCTGGCAGCTCTGACAGGCAACGGTCGACCGGCCCGGTCGACCGTCAACGGTCAGAATTATGACCGTTGGGCAACTGCGGTCGACCGGTCCGGTCGACCCAAACAAACAGAGAGCTCTGCTCTCATCGCGGTCGACCGTCCCGGTCGACCGTCTTTGTGTCTGACCAGATGTGCACGTTTGTGCACGTTGGTCGACCTGAAGGGTCGACCGGCCACAGGTACGGTCGACCGTCCGGGTCGACCGACGGCCTGTCAGCACAAAAACACGGTCTGAAATTCTGGGAAAAAATATTTTCTAAAAATATTTTTATCTTTTCTGAAAATCCCATAAACTTGTTTTATCATTTTATACTGAAACATAAACAAGTGATAAAAATTTCAAGACATGTAAGAACATATTCAATTCATTTTTGAGTCTTGTAAATTTTATCAAAACAAACACTTATATTTTTATCAAACTTGATTTTTCCAAAACATGAATAGGATAGTCAAAATAAGTTTGTCTAGCAAGTTTAAAGCATGTATGTATATCTAGAACATATCTAATATACATAGAAATAAAGTAAACTTGTTTTGATCTATTATTCATGAAAACCAAAATCCAAATCATAAAACATGTGTGTTGTGTGCACTTGAGCATATCAACTATACTAAGCTTTACAAATGGATCTAAACACACTAAACTAAACTATGGAAACCTAAGTCTTCTTGATGATCTTCATCTTCAAGTAGACTTGCTCTAGAACTCCATCCATGGGCTAGACAATGTGTGATCTTGAAGCTTTGGCCCTGGAATCATTATGAAAAGCTTCTAAAACTCCTTTTTGAAGCTAATCACCAACTAATATCTTGGTTAATGATCTGAAACTTAACCAACACAAGATTATTAGTAAACATAACTCCATGAGTTAATCATCATCAAAACTAGAGTGGAAGGCCTATGGGCCAACAACAATAATTGTTTTTGTATGCCATCACCAGGATCCTACTAATAACCAACAGTAAAAAACTTGTTGAAAATTTAAAAATTGATTAGACATTTGCATTCTAGGCACATGTTTTTTCAATTCTTTTACTTTACTGTTGAAGAGTGCTGGAGCTATGTACGTGCGCATAGCATATAGAATAGGACTCATCTCTTTGTTGATTTATTAGCTTTGAGTGAATCTTGTTTGCATATTCTGAAAACACCTAGAGGGGGGGGGGGTGAATAGGTGTAAATGCTAATCTAGAAACTAAAAGCGGAAGCTAAAAACTATTTTGCAATCACACTTAATACAACCAACAAGTGTAGCCGAATTCCCCGTGAAGGGCTCTGGACTAACTCCTCTTGATTCCCCTAGATAAGGGTTGAGGTGCTATATGAAGCTCTTGTGGTTAAGTATAAGTGAGGCACACAAGCAACCAAGCATACAAGATAAAGGTAATGTGAAATATGCAAGGCACAACACAAATATGAATGATATGAATGACAATAAGAATGATGCTATGCACAACACAAATAAAGAGAAAGAGTTGAGAGACAATGGATCAAACGCAAAGACAAGATATGTTTCGAGGTTCGAGCCCCTAGCTCTACATCCCCGCCTTCACCACCGTGAAGGATTTCCAATCCACTATCTCCCACCGAGGGAACCTCCACCGAGGAGGATTTGTTACAACACTAGGAGTACCGAACTCCTCTCTCAAACACCACCTCACAACCGAGGGGTAGGCCCGTAGCAAACAACAACCAATCCACCTCACACTTGAGGGATATAAATCAACTCCACTCCACCTCACCAAGAGGGAGTAAACCACAATCTCAACCTCTACCAAAGAGGGACCAACCCAATCAAAGCAAAGGTTTTTACAACAAGTGGTTACAAAGACCACAAACTCTCTCTTTTCTACAAAACAAAGATCTTAATAGAATAGGATAGAATATAAACTCAAGTGTGGAAAACTAGTGTTTTGATCAAAGAAAATCTCTTGGGAAAAATACCAAATGAATATAGAAATTTAGACCAAGAAACAAATTCCCAAAACCTATTTTCTTTGAAATAACAAAACACTTAAAAACAAATAAGATAGATCTTTTTGGCACTTAAACACTTTTGAAAACTTGTTTTTAAAACTAGAGAATAGGAAAATTTTGCTCTAGAAAATCTTGGCCAAAATCCCAAAGAAATGGGGTTTATATAGGCCAAACAGAAAACTAGCCGTTAGGCTGATCTGTCAGCCTGACAGGCTTGCGGTCGACCGCCAACGGTCATAAATGTGACCGTTGGGGTTTCCGGTCGACCGCCCAGATACAAAGAGTAAAGCTCTCTGGTTCGGTCGACCGACCGGTCGACCGGCCCATTGCCTGGCCAGACGTGCACAGACCTGTGCACGTCGGTCGACCGACCGGTCGACCGGCTTTGGCATACGGTCGACCGTCCCGGTCGACCGCCAAAGCCTGGCAACCAATTTCTGGGTCAGAAAAACATGTTAAAAATATTTCTAATAAATCCAATAAAACTTGTAAAAATTCCCAAAAATAGTTTTATCATTTTGCATTGATATATAAATTTATGATAAACATTTCAACTCAAATATCAAGCATATGAAACCATTTTTGTGTTTTAACATTTTTACCAAAAACCAAAACTAGTATTTTGTCAAACTAGTATTTTCCAATACATGAATAGAAAAGTCAAAATAAGTTTGTTTAAAAGTTAAGCATGCATGTATAGAATGAATCTACTATACATAAACCAATTAAACTTGTTTTGATCAATCTATTCATGAAAACAAATATCGGTTAACTAAAAACCGAAAAACCAATATCCAAACATAAAACGTGTGTGCATTGGGCACTTGAGCATATCAACTATTCTAAGCTTTACAAATGGATCTAAACACACTAAATTAAAACAAGGATACCTAAGTCTTCTTGACGATCTCCATCTTCAAGTCGACTCGATCCAAACCGTGATCCACGAGCTAGGCTATGTATGATCTTGATGCTCGGGCCCTGGAATCACCATGTGAAAGCTTCTAAACTCCTCTTTTTGAAGCAATCACCAACTAATATCTTGATCAATGATCTGTAACTAAAATCACAAGAATATTAGTAAACATAACCACATGAGTTAATCATCATCAAAACTAGAGTGGAAGGCCTCCGGGCCAACATATTCTACACACTTGCACAAATTGACTTTAAGGGCATCACCCAAATAAACAAGATAAGGTAGGGATTTCATCACCCTTCTTTAGCCCAAAACAACATTTCAAGTACTCACAATTCCAAGTTTAATCTAAAAATTGATAGACGTTGGCCTCTAGGGACATCCAGACTCAGTAAGAGATTAACTATGGTTGGGACTTGTTTTGAATTATACTCCAGTCAAATCAGTGTCTAAGGTTAGGGATTAAGAGGTTACGCCTCGAAGATACCATGGTTTGGAGTAATTAAGGCTCATTGTTTATACATGAATACCTTCCACCGTATCTTGCCCCTACCCGACTGATTAGCTGCTGGTCTGATTCAAGTAACAACCTTCCCGGAGAATCGCCCAGTTAGGAGTCGTCTAGATCCAGGTATCCTAGATAAGGTTGGTGATTGTATTTCTTTTTCTTGATTGTTATTTTCGTTTTTTCGTTTGTTTGTTGGGTGAACGTTGTTTGTGTTGTGCATGCAAGAGTGGTCCAGAGATCCAGCTACATCAAGATTAGTTAGGAACACTCCACTTGCACCCACATCACCACCTAAGATAGATCCAATCATGGCCAATCACGTTTCACTCCAGGATAAGTTTACCCTATTCGTTCATCACTTTCCTCCTACATTCTGTTACCTGAAGCTAATGGAAACAATTTTTAGCTGAAGCCCTAATTCATAAACACCCTCCCTAGGTTCCATGGCTTAGAATCTGAGGATGCATGCTTCTTCTTTTGAAAGTTTGAAGAAGTATGCTTGATGATGAGAAATTTCCCAACTTGGGGGAAGATGTTGTTAGACTGAGCTTTATACGCTTTACACTTAAGGACATGGCTAAGAAGTGGCTATACAACTTACCTGTTAGTTCTATTTCATCATGGGATGACTTTATTAAGGTGTTCCTTAAGAAATTCTGTCATATCCATAAGACTGCCCTCATCAGGAAGAACATTACGCTATATAGACAGGAAACCAATGAACCGTTCTAGAAGTATTTCAAAAGGTTTAAGGATTTATTAGCCCAGTGACCTCACCACGGAATGGAGAAGTGGTGCAGTGCCAAATATTCTATGACAGGTTAGATTTCTAGACCAAAACGTTCCTTGAGACTATGTGTCAAGGAGAATGTTTGAAAAAAGATGAGAACAAGGGTTGTGACTTATATGAAGCATTAGCTGAGAAAACCATTCGTGGGAGTCTCGCCCTGAAAAGACTAACCCTATAACTTTCAGAACCGGTATACACTCCATTGAATCCTCTATAGCTGCTGAGGTGAAAATCACAAAATAATAAGAAGATTAGAACTACTGGAGGCTAGGAAGCCATACCCAGTAAACCATATCAACCAACCCAAATGCCAAGTCCGTTTGCACCTATTGCCATGCATTGACCTACTTATTCGAGGAGTGTCCAGTATACCAGGCTCAACAGATATTCCCTGACAGTATGAATGCAGCCTACACCACACCCAATTACAATCCTTACTTTAAGGCATACAACCTGGGATGGAGGAATTATCCTAATTTTTCTTGAGTCAGTCTGGTCCTGAGCAGTCAAGACAACAGTTTCCACATCAATATGCTGCTCAAAATCATCAACCCAATTTCCATCAAAATCAACCCAATTTTCAGCCGACTTACCAACACAATTTTCAGCCCGCTTACCAACATCAGCAACAAAATCATCCAGATAGAAAATGACAGATTTGAAGAAAATGATAAAAAAACTTGTCCAAAAATCAAGCCTCAATGATGAATAATCATAATCAAGCTATTAATAGGCTAGAGGTTCAAATAGGTCAATTGGCTAATTCACTTAATGAAAGACAAAAAAGAACATTGTCTAGTCAGCCATGCCTAATCCAAAGAACCCCTTCCCTGTTAATGAAGCTGAGGGCATAACTCCAAAATAATGCAACACAGTTCATATCCTAAGATCAGGAAAACAAGTTGATAATAAGATTTTTAATCCCCCAGTTTTCAACAATCCAGGTCTAATTTTCCTGTGACTACAACACAATTTCCAAATGATCCATCTGTAATACACTAGGGGGTGAATAGATGTACAAGCTAATATAGGATAAATGATGCGAAATTAAAACTAATTATGTAAACTAAAACTATTATGCAAACACACAGAGTATAACTAAAAAGTGTAAATGAATTCCCGGTGAAGAGCTGTGGAATATCACCTCAAGATTCTTCTAGATTAAAAGTTGAGGTGCCACTATGGCTCTCTTAGTTGAATACAAGTGTGAGTAAATAATTTCAAGTATATATCAATTAAGCACAAGATATATCAAGCATAAAAAGAGATAAACAATATAAGCATGCAAGATATATAGACACAAGTGAGAGAGAGAGAGATGAGAAATCGCAAAACGGGAGAATTATTTCGAGGTTCGAGCACACTTGCTCTACATCCCTGCCTTCAACACTATGAAGGATTTCCACTATAATCGATCCCGCAAGATCACCCGGTACCGTAACACCTACAACGAGCTCCCTCAAGAACTCTTGAACTCGCAAGTCCCTCACTTGTTTCCACAAGAACAACACACGCAAGCACACTAGCTTGCCGGGGCCGTACCTCTTACACCTTCTCCAACACAAGTTGAAATATTTGGTGATCACTTCACTTGATCACCACAAAACTCTCTTCACTGAGGCTTTAACCTCTACAACTCCTCACAATACAAGAATGAAAACTTGTGATCACTTCTCTTGATCACATAAATAACTCTCACAATAAGGATCCTAAGAGGATTGATATAGCAATGGAAAGCTCAAGTTTGTGTGAGAAAAAATAAGATAGAGTTGTGGTGAAAAACTCAAAAAATCTCTTTTGAAAACACTCTTAAAAACTCTCTTTTTGATATTGAAGTTTTAGCCCAAAAATATGTGGAGAAAAACCCTAAGAGATGTGGAGAAAAACCCTAAAAACTGGCTCTAAAACTTCTCCAAAATCTTATATAAAACTAGCCAAAACATCCCCCTTTTATATTGCTACAAAAACTAGCCGTTGGGGCAAATTCCCAGACCAGATAACTTGTCGGTCGGCCGGCCTGTCGACCGCACCCAGGTAAAAGACCTATCAGTCAACTGGTTGGTTGATCAAGGCAAGATCCAGAGAGCACAACTCTCTGGCGGTCGACTGATCGGTAGACTGGGGCTAGATCCAGAGTGTAAACTCTCTGGATCGGTCGACCGCCTGGTCGACCGGCCCTCAAGCCAGTGCTTGTGCACGTTGCCTGTGCACATCGGTCGAACGACTTCTAGCTCGGTCGACCGCCAGAAGGCCAGGTCAGGGATAAAAAGGGATTAAAACTTGGTGTTTTAACATCCCATAAAATCCTATAAAATCCACAAAAATCAGTTCATTAAAATACTTAAAATTCAAATTTGTGTGATAAAAAATCAACACATATTACAAACAAGTTGAACTATTTTTGCTATATAGAAATTCATCCTTAAACAAAAATCGGTATTTTTCAAAATCAAACTTTTAAATGAAAAACCGATTTTTTCAAAACTTGTCCAAATACAAAAATAAGATATTAAAGCACTTTTGAAGCATAATGTGTGTGGATATGATCCAATGCACATATAAAATGAAGTATCTATGTTTTTGACAATTAAGCTTAAACATAGTTTTGATAAATACAAAACTTAAAAACTATGAACTCAAAAAATCAAACTAAGTTTTTCTAAATATTTGAACCAATAATGTATATAGATCAAATTCAATATACATATAAAACATGTAAACTTGTTTTGATGAATTCTATTCATCAAACATAAAGATATCTTTTTTGAAGCTCAAAATCAAAATGGTATTTTCTAAAACTAAAACTATTTTATGGAAACACATAAAAATTTTGTGTGTGTATATATAAGTTTGAGCAATCCACAACTAATCTATCCTTTACATCTTGTTTAAAACAAAAATCTTAACACTTACAAACATGATACAAGTCTTGAAAATCTTCTCTTGAAAATCTTCTTCTCCATCTTGACTTGGTCCAAACCTTGATCCAAAGAGTTAGACTCCTCTTGAGTACTTGATGCGATCTTGATGCGCGAGCTCTTGAATCAACATGTGCTAACTTCAAAACTTCACTTCGAACCTTTTGTTGAAGCTAAACACCGACTAAGATTTTGATCAAATATCTGAAACTATATAAACATAAGATCATTAGTACTATAACTACGTGAGTTAATCATCATCAAAACTAGAGTGATGGGCCTTGAGCCAGCACCATCTTCATCATCAAGTTCATAACTATCCACTTCCAAGTCTAATGAAAAGGATAAAATCAGCTGAGTAAACTCATAAGTCTATTGTGCCATTTCCTAATAGGCTAGCAACCAACAAGACCAATGCTCAAACGGAACAGATTAGGAAAATATTTAATCAAGTCCAGATAAATGTGCCTCTTCTTGATGCCATTCAACAAGTTTCATCATATGCCAAATTTCTAAAAGACATGTGTACCAAGAAAGGAAAATAAATATTCCAAAAATGTCTTCCTCGCATCTAACATCAGTGAGTTGTTAACCGAGCCCATCCCTGTAAAAGACAAAGACCCGGGAGTTCAACCATTTCATGCATCATAGGACAGACCACCATAAATCAGGCACTGCTTGATCTGGGAGCAAGTATCAACTTGCCCCCTTTTCGTGTATCGGCAACTCGGACTGGGCGATCTCCGTTCACCCCAGGTTATTATATAATTAGCTGATCGTTCTGTAAAAGTCCCCAAGGGGAAAATTACAAATGTCCTTATACGGGTCGGGAGTTGATCTACCCCGTAGATTTCATCGTTCTGGGGACACAATCTGTGCAAAACTCGAAAACTCAGACCCGGTCATTCTAGGGTAACCTTTCCTAGCAACTGCGAATGCGATCATAAACTGTAGGAACGGGTCTATGCGCTTGACTTTCGGTGACATGACAAAAGAGGTGAATGTTTTCCACTTGGGAAAACAACTTTGGGACTTGGATGACCAATCATTGGAGGTAAACTTGATTGAAGGACTCACAAGTAAACATGAGGAGGAGTTAGAGTATGAGTCTGACCATGAATTTGATTTGGAGTCAGATGACTTCAATCTTGACCAAATTGTACACTCAACAGTTGAGTGGTAACAAATGCGACCCCAATCATTCTCTTGCAAGAAGAATAACCTTTAATAGATCATGCCCCTTCTTCAGACTGAAAGTTCTTCTTAGTCATCCAAGTATCAGTACTTGGGTGAAAAGAAAGCTTTCCCTGTGATCATAGCTTCCTATCTGACGGAATAACAAGAAGAGGATCTTCTTGCTGTATTAAGGGAAAATAGAGAGGCCATGGTTGGACCATGCAGACATTAAGGGATCAGCCTATCCATTGTGCAACATAGGATTACCTGATAGAAAAGGCCAAGCCAAAACGTGTCCACAGTGTCGACTGAATCCAATTATGCAATATGCTGTCCGTGTTGAAATGCTGAAACTGTCAAACAATGGGATAATTTATCTCATATCTGATAGCCAGTGGGTAAGTTCAGTCCATGCTATGCCCAAGAAAGCTGGCTTTAATGTGGTAGAGAATGACAAAAAAGAATTGGTACAAACTCGTCTTCCAACAAAGATACGAGTTTGTATTGATTATCGCAAGCTGAATGCTGCCACTTGTAAAGAACCACTTCCCTCTTCCTTTTATATATCAGATGCTCGAGAGATTGGCAGGACACGAATATTATTGTTTCCTGGATGGATATTCAGGATACAATCAAATCCCAATTGTTCCCGAGAAATAAGAAAAGACAAATTTCACATGTCTACTTGGAACGTTTGCATATCGACGAATGTCATTTGGGTTATGCAACGCTCCTGCAACGTTCCAACGTTGCATGCTTAGTCTTTTTTTAGACATGGTAGAAAGATTTCTGGAGATTTTTATGGATGATTTTTCGATATATAGAGATTCCTTTGACCAATGCCTGCATCATCTCAAGTGGTCTTACAAAGATGCATGAAAAAGAACTTGACACTTAGCTGGGAAAAGTGTCATTACATCGTCAAACACGGAATCATCCATGGGCATGAAATTTAAAGTAGAGGAATTTAGGTTGACAAATCCAAAGTGTAGGTGATAGCAAAACTCCCTGAACCTAAATACTTAAAAGACATCAGATCTTTCCTAGGGTACGCTAGTTTTTATAGAAGGTTATTAAAGAGTTTAGTAAAATTGCTAGACCTTTAACTAATCTTTTAGGAAAAGATATGCCCTTCCATTTTGATGATGGATGTCTACAAGCTTGGGAGGAGCTGAAACAAAAACTTGTCTCTGCACCGATAATATCAGCACCCGATTAGACTAGACCTTTTGAAGTCATGTGTGACACCTCTGATTATGCCATATGTGCTGTCCTAGGACAACGTATTGATAACAGGCAACACGTGATTTTTATGCAAATAGGACGCTTAATGAAGCCCAGCTCAATTACACTACAACTGAAAAGAATTTTTAGCAGTTGTGTTTGCGTTGGAGAAATTTCGCCAATACCTACTTGGGTCTAAAATAACGATTTCCACCAACCATTCCGCCCTCAGATATTTGATAAAAAAGAAGGACGCTAAGCCTCGACTCATTTATTGGATCCTTCTTTTGCAAGAATTTGACTTAGAGATAAAGGACAGAAAGGGCGTTGAAAATGTGGTGGCTGATCACCTTTCTAGGATTCCAAATGCACCAGTGGAGGTGATATCAATCAACGAAAGTTTGACGAATACATCTTTATTAATGTGTAAAGAGTCCTGGTATGCTGACATTGCAAATTACCTTGCAACTGGGCGAACAACTTCAAATTGGTCAAAACAAGATAAACACCGCTTTTTCATGCAAATATGGTTCTTCTTTGGGGAAGAACCATATCTATTCAAATATTGCCTTGACCAGATCATTAGAAGGTGTCTTCCTGAGGATGAACATCATAGTGTGTTGATATTTTGTCATGAGTTTGCATGTGGTGGACACTTTGGTCCACGAAAGACGACCGAGAAAGTTCTGCAGAGTGGGTTTTACTGGGTCACCCTCTTTAAGGACTCCTACAATTTTTGCAAACTCTATGCAAGATGTCAAATGACGGGTCGAATCGCACTTAAGGACGTGTTGCCCCTTGCCTCAATCCTGAAAGTAGAAATTTTGACTTGTGGGGCATCAATTTTATGGGACCCTTTCCAATTTCCTTCGGCAACCAATTTATTGTGGTAGCCGTTGATTATATTTCTAAGTGGGTGGAAGCTGAACCAATTAGGACGAATGACAACTGATTGGTTGCTAATGTTGCATATTTAGTATCATATTTCCATACTTATTCTAGAATAAAACTTTGCATTGTCTTAATTAATTGCTTAATTTATTTGCAGGCCCAATCTTTAAGGAGATGAAGAGAAATGAGCCCAAAGCTCACCAAAATTCTGAATTAAATCAGAGTTAATTTGAGCTCAGAGAATCAGGACAAAATCAAGAGGTTGAAAACCGGTTGAGAAGAATCCTCTCAGAATCGATCGGTTAAAGCCAAGAATCAAAGGCCATTTTGTCACGCTCCCGGACTCAAACTGAAAATCCAACTCCAGATGAAGTCGAAGGCGAAACCAGGGCGACTCACCAACAGGGTGTGGCCACCTGGCCACATCCTGGCCGCGGAAACGCGGCCCAAGCCGCGTTTCCGCGACTTGGTTGGGAGTTAGGGGAGCGTTTGCTCCCCCGATCTCCCTGGGATCTTGATGGTTAGGGTTTTGCCTATAAAAAGCCAGTATGTTCGCTGAAAATGGGACGACCATGCAGAGATAGGATTTAGACTAATTTTTCATTTTGTAGTTTAGGTTTTTGTTTCTCTTTTCATGTAATTTTAGTTTTAACTTATGTAATTCAGAGGAGATCAGACTTTCATCGAAGAACAAGAATGAAGCTTAAGCTGAGAGTGACACCGTTGTAAGGTTTCTTTCTTTCTTTGATCGTTATGAAATCGAATCGATGTTCTTTCTTTGTATGTACTTCTTTTTAGTTTTCTTCTTCTTCTTCTTTTCTACTTCACTTTTCTTTTTGGTACAATTGTCTTCCAAGTGAGTCTAAAAGCATTGAAAGAGCCTTGCCTTTGCGAGTGCCACCGATAGCTCATGACGATGGAATTGAGTCTCTCTCTGTATCATTTCATGCTTGAGTTGTCTTGATGATGTAATGTAGAAGAGACCAATAATCAACTCTTATGGGCTATGCGCTGATTGCCTCCAATTCAAGGTAACATTGTAACTGAAGATTCAAAGGTAAGATTTTGGTGAAAAGAAGGTAAGTAATTGTTTTTATTTCTTTTCTTTTATTTCTGTAAATTAAATCACCAACACCATATCTTCCAAATCACTTCTTCCCCTTTCTTTGTAAATAGTCATTCTCCATTTCTCTCCACCTTCTTCATCTCTCATTTTCTTTCTAACTTTAACATAACTTGTTTTCATTTTTCATTTCTTTAAACAAAGAAGAATCTTCGTTTTATCTTCATTAAGATTTCAATAAAGAAACGTAAACACTTCTATCGCAAAACCCTCCTTGTGTATCACGACCCGCATAGCCACTTGCTATAGCGGTAAGAATTGAGCACTTACACATCTTCATTCTAAATCTGAAATTCTGTATTTTGTGTGCAGGTTTTACTTCAATCAAATTTGGCACCGTTGCCAGGGAGGGTAACGTTTTTATTGAAATCTGAATTTTTATTGAAAATTTTTTAGAACTAAAACGAATTTTCTTCTCTGTTACAGGTTATAGGGAAAGCAAAGCAGGAAATTAAGATTGCAGTAACATACAAGTGGTCTTGGGCCTCTGCTCTAGAAAGCAGAGACCAAGGGCCCTCTGATTTGCCACGTTTTCGCGGCCAAAGCCGCGGATCCGCGGCAAAGAAGAGTTGACTACTAATAGGTTTTGTGCAGGGTTGCTTGCTTTGCAAAAACATAGTTTGCTGCAACTTTATTTCTTATATTCCATCACCATAAACCTGCTAATAAACCAACAGTAAAATACTTGTTGAAAAAGATAAAATTTTTTTTGATTAGACGTTTGCATTTTAGGCACGTGTCTTTTCAATTCATTTATTTTTACTGTTGAAGAGTGCTGGAGCAAGGTACGTTCGCATTGCATGTAGATTAGGACTCATCTCTTGGTTGATTTTCATTACTTTGAGTGAATCTTATTTACATATCTTATACACTTGCACAAACTTATCTTAAGGGCACTAACCCATAACAAGATAAGGTGGGGATTTAATCACCCTTCCTTAGCCCAAAAATCAGATTCCAAGCACTCACTAACCAAGCCTAACTAAAAATGAGTAGACGTCGGCCCTAGGGACATCTCAGAGTCAATTAGGAGATTATCCTAAGGGGGAAAGGTGTTGAAATTTGACTCCTGCAAAATCAGTGTCGAGGAAAGGGATTAAGGGCCGAAAGCCCGAAGGTTGGTGGTTATTTAATTAAGGAACGTCTTTGACGGAAAATCTCCCACCAACCTTGCCCTGACCTGGCTGATTAGCTTGTGGTCAAAGTCTGCATTAGACCTCCCGTGGACAGTCTAATCAGTTAGGAGTCGTCTAGGTCATAGGTCTACCCTAACTTAGTTAGAATTTTTTTTTTTATTTGTTTGCTTATTTGTTTGTTTTTTCTTTCTTTTTTGTATTCTATTGTGTGATATGGCTTATAATAATAATTTTTTCAACTTTAATAATAATCCATATTACACACCGAGTTCATTTTCGGATATTACCAACCCGGCATATCATGACTTTAACCAACCTAGTGTGCCGGATTGGTCTTATCCGAATCAATATAACCCATGCCCCCAATCTAATAACTATAATTTCCATAATAATTTCAACTCTTCACTGAGTCAGTGGGGATTCACCTCCCCCGAGCATAATTTTTAACCAACTTGTCCCCCTTATCCACCTAGTCCACAATATCCCCAAGAGTCATACTCAGTTCCACCAGTCCAAAATAGAAAACCATCAATTTTGGAAAGGAGTATGCGTGAGTCCAAACAACAATCACAAAATCTGATGGACTCACAATTTCACTACCACTTCCAAGACAACACTTCATCTTTTCATCAAAATAATGAATCCATCAACTATGAAAAGATGCTTGAAGCCATGACTCATGCTCAAAATGCTCGAAATTGTGACATAGATATGATGGTCGAATCTCTACGTTCTCACCGTTTGACCAGTTCTGATGTCACTAACCATTCTGTTAGAGCCGAAGAGTCATGTAGTTTTGAAAATCAAGGTTCCATTTCAGAACAGTCATTTGAACTTGCCCAAACTCCAAATAATATTGATAGTTTGGCAAGTTATCCCTTGCCTGAAATCGAACTTGAAAATGAATATGATCATGAACCCCAACTTAGGGATTCAATTTTACTCCTGATTCAATAATGACTCCGATATCTTCACCTGATTTTAATCTTTTCCCCGAGTCAACATTGGATCCTGTGCCAATTCATCATGAAATTGAATCCCCCATTTTTGATGATCATATTGAACTTGACCAATTTTACACTTTTGAAAATCCTATTGACAAATTGGCAAGTTCTCATTTTTTTGATATTGAACTCAATGAGATATGTGACCTAGATTTTCAAATCTGTAATCCAGTTCAACTTTCTGAATCAATCTTGACTCCTGTTTTGTTACCAAACTTGAGTAATATGTTAGAGTCAGTTTTGATTCCCCCGCCTATCATTCCTGAACATGAATCACCAATATTAAGTCACATTCCATTATTGGAAAATCAATGTGGACTTGAGTTTCAACTTCTTGACTTGGACACACTTCTTGAACCAGTCTCGACTCCTGAACCTTTACTTGACTTAAGTCACCTTCCTGAGTCGTATTAGTTCCTATACTTCCTGAGTCCAAGTCAACCGTTCTATCATTTCATACTCCATTTTGGGACGAGGTGGTTGACAAATTTGACTCTGAAATCAGTTATGGAATTTGGAAATTAGATGGGGTCAAATACTTAATAAAAATCCTTCATGGATACACAATTTTAATGGGTTATATTAGTGAAATTTCTGGTGGGTTCCTCCAAACCCAACGAAAAGTCGATTGGGCCGCATTTCGTGGACCAATCAGACCACCACCGGAACCACCACCTTAAGGTAACATTTTCCTTCTCTTTCTTCTTTTTCATGCATCTATGCATTAATTCAGACATTGAGGACAATGCATGAGATAGGTGTGGGGGAGGGTCTAACATAACTTAGTTTTTAAATAAAAAATAAAAAAAACATTTTAACATTTTCTTTACTTTTAAAAACTTTTTGAAAAGAGAAACAATATTTTGACATATTTTTTGTAAGAAATTAAGTTAATTTTAAGGAATAGGAAAATCCAAATTAGGATTTTTTATACTTGGTCAAAATAAGATTATTTGTTTGATATTTGGAGTTAGGAAGATAATTTGTCAAAGTAATTTAGTCTTGATCTTTACCTTAATGAAATATGTACACTTCATACACTTACACACTTAGGGTTCAAAAACAAAGATTCTTATTCCTTATATAAAAAAAAAAAGATAAACAAATCTAATTATTGATTAGCTAGGTGCTTTGGCCTAAGTAAGCCTTAGTATTTATGCGAAAGATGATTAGATAAGTTTGAAAAGAAAAACATATATAAAAATCCTCTGATTAAGCTGGGTATTTGTGCCTAATAAAGCATAAGTATTCACGCCTAAAGAGGTTCATATAATAAAATCCTTAGTTTTGTGGCCTTGTTTGCTCGAGTCCTTAAGTCCTAGGGGTGTTTTTTCACCGGTGCCCTAAGACCGTTTGGTTTGGGAGTCATCGATTAAAGGCTCGTTGCATGGGCAGATTAGAAAGCCTAATAGAACTAAGGATTAATACCACCAAAAAAAAAAGAAAGAAAAAAAACATATATATATAAATAAATAAGGCATAAGAGTTAGAGTTAATGAACCCTTCGTCAAAATTTCTCAATCACAAGGTGCATATGACTTAGGGTAAAGTGATAGACTAGATGAGAAGCACAATTTGACTCCTTACTTTGATTGATAACAATTTTTTGAATAGAGACTAAGTGTTGGAATGAAAAATTCAGTTTTCCTATAACTTATAGATTGCTTAAATCTTATAATTATATTTCAAATATTTTTCTCTTTCAAAATGCTTTTCGAAAATACTAACTCTTTATTTCCCTTTCTTTATGGATTTTGTGGGTGCAATCCGCTGAAAACCCTCACGAGACAAAACTCGTCCTCTAGGGGAAACCTAGAGGTTTAACAGCTTGTTGCACATGCTCAGTGCAATCGCGTGACCTGCGAAAGTGGTCTAATAATCCTTAGTATAGTTTAGTTGCTTTGCTCGAGGACAAGCAAAAGATAGGTATGGGGGTGTGATTGGTCGCTAATGTTGCATATTTAGTATCATATTTTCATACTTATTCTAAAATAAAACTTTGCATTGTCTTAATTAATTGCTTAATTTATTTGCAGGCCCATTCTTTAAGGAGATGAAGAGAAATGAGCCAAAAGCCCACCAAAATTCTGAATTAAATCAGAGTTAATTCGAGCTCAGAGAATCAGGGCAAAATCAAGAGGTTGAAAACCGGTTGAGAAGAATCCTCTCAGAATCGATCGGTTAAAGCCAAGAATCAAAGGCCATTTCGTCACGCTCCCGGACTCAAACTGAAAATCCAACTCCAGATAAAGTCAGAAGGCGAAACCAGGGCGACCCACCAACAGGGTGTGGCCACCTGGCCACACCCTGGCCACAAAAATGTGGCCCAAGCCGCGTTTCTGCGGCTTGGTTGGGGAGTTAGGGGGAGCGTTTGCTCCCCCGATCTCCCCGGGATCCTGATGGTTAGGGTTTTGCCTATAAAAAGCCAGTATGTTCACTAAAAATGGGACGACCATGCAGAGATAGGATTTAGACTAGTTTTTCATTTTGTAGTTTAGGTTTTTGTTTCTCTTTTTCATGGAATTTTAGTTTTAACTTATGTAATTCAGAGGAGATCAGACTTTAGTCGAAGAACAAGAATGAAGCTTGAGCTGAGAGTGACACCGGTGTAAGGTTTCTTTCTTTTCTTTGATCGTTATGAAATCGAATCGATGTTCTTTCTTTGTATGTACTTCTTTTTAGTTTTCTTCTTCTTCTTCTTTTCTACTTCACTTTTCTTTTTGGTACAATTGTCTTCCAAGTGAGTCTAAAAGCATCGAAAGAGCCTTGCCTTTGCGAGTGCCACCGATAGCTCATGACGATGGAATTGAGTCTCTCTCTGTATCATTTCATGCTTGAGTTGTCTTGATGATGTAATGTGGAAGAGACCAATAATCAACTCTTATGGGCTATGCGCTGATTGCCTCCAATTCAAGGTAACATCGTAGCTGAAGATTCAAAGGTAAGCTTTTGGTGAAAAGAAGGTAAGTAATTGTTTTATTTCTTTTCTTTTATTTCTGTAAATTAAATCACCAACACCATATCTTCCAAATCACTTCTTTCCCCTTTCTTTGTAAATAGTCATTCTCCATTTCTCTCCACCTTCTTCATCTCTCATTTTCTTTCTAACTTTAACATAACTTGTTTTCATTTTTCATTTCTTTAAACAAAGAAGAATCTTCGTTTTATCTTCATTAAGATTTCAATAAAGAAACGTAAACGCTTCTATCGCAAAACCCTCCTTGTGTATCACGACCCGCATAGCCACTTGCTATAGCGGTAAGAATTGAGCACTTGCACATCTTCATTCTAAATCTGAAATTCTGTATTTTGTGTGCAGGTTTTGTTTCAATCAACAACCGAGTTGTCATCAAGTTTTTAAGAGAAAATATCATTTCACACTTCTGAGCACTCCGTGCGATAATGAGCGACAACGGGAGTCATTTCTGCAATCGGGTTTTTGAAGCCCTAATGCGGAAGTACTTCTTGTCTCACAAATTATCCACGATTACCATCCTCAAACGAATGGACAAGTGGAGGTGACAAATAGACAAATTAAACTCATTCTGGAGAAGACTATAGGACAGAATAGGAAGGATTGGTCCATTAAGCTTGTCGATGCACAATGAGCTTATCGGACCACCTATAAAGCTGTCATTGGGATGTCTCCATATCGAGTGATATTTGAAAAACCATGCCATTTGCCTGTGGGGCTTGAGCACCGTGCTTTGTGGGCTATTAGACAACTGAATTTTGACTTGAAAAAGCTGATGACTTAAGGAAGTTGTAGATTTCCGAGCTTGAAGAAATACGAAATGAAGCTTATGATAACGCTCAGATTTCCAAATACAACCAACTCTTCAATGACCAGTCCATAAATATGAAGAATTTTTGTCCCTAGACAAAAGGTTTTGTTATACAACTCCAGGCTCCACCTCTTTTCTGGTAAATTGAAGACACGATGGTCAGTACCCTATCTTGTGCATACAATTTTTCTACATGGTGTAGTGGAAGTCTCAGATCCCAAGAACGGTAACACTTTTAAGGTCAATAATCAAAAATTGAAACCGTTCTACACCACTGAGCCTGAGTCACCCAGGACTTTTGAACTGGGTTTTTTTGACCCAGTCTACACATGACCAGGCCCTTCTTCGAATTTTCCTGTCATTCATTGTAAATCTTTTGGGACCCTTCTTGTAAATACCACCAACTTTTTCTTTCTATTTCCTTATAAAAAATAAATAAATAAATAAAATGAAAATAAAATAAATTTTTATAGTGAATTAGCAAAACAAAAAAACATAGAAAAATAGAACTTAGTTGATAAATGACACCTAGGCTAGCTCTCTTTTATATATACCCATCTTTTTCGACAAAAATTCAGAAATAAACCCTAAGTAAACTATTTACATTTTTACCTAGGGTCAAAAAAGGGAAAGCACCTTCCTCAGGCCTCTATATAAAGCCTCTAACCCTCTCTCATGTCTTTACCCTAGTTTGAGCTCAGATCTGGAGAGGAGAGACGAGCGCATCGCCAACAAAAAATCCCATCCCCTGCCTCCCAAACTTTGCCTCGTTTTCTCTACCAAAGCCGCGCGTCTGTGGCCATCCAGAAGCCTCCTGCGTGCCGTGAAATTTCTACGTGGTCGCCTTCCTTTGTTGATCCTAGATCTAAAGCAAACTCTGTGCGCTTCTGTGTGAATTGCTATGTGCAATTCAGTTTTCAGTTCCCCCATGAATTCTTGGGGAGGTTTGCAAATTTCTATCCTTTCATCCGAATTTTAATACATGCCACCTACAATTTTTGCAGAAAAGGATTTTTCTAGGATCCTTAGTGATATCAATGGGTATGATCTTGTGTTTCTTCATAGGATTAGGGAGTGGAATTGGTTCACATTGGTTTATGATAATTCAGAGTATAAAGCCTATTATTGCCTTGCACTTATTAAGATCTTCTACTCTAGCATTGACCAGACCACCATAGACCTTGATGCTCATAAGTTTACTATGTATCTGGAGACTAGGGACATCGTTGTCACCACTGACATGATAGAGGACTACACGCAAGTCCCTAGCAACCCCACATCATAGCGAGCCCCTTCCTTTGATAGAATACATGACCATCATGGGTGCTCGATGCACTGAGCAAGACCGTGGGCTCAAAGCCAATACAATCTTTAGGAATGTTCATTGCATTGGACGCTAGATCCAACACAATATCCTCAGCCTTGACCATACTACTTCTTTCAATTGGCTGGTGTTGCAAATTATTCATGATCGAATGACAAAGCAGCACACAGTCTGCATTAACACGATTATACTCCACTGTCTCATCACCAACTCTACACGCATGAAAGATGCCAACTACTCGCATCTTGTATTAGTGAGTCGTTTGTGTAAGAATTCTTACCAGATGAAGTCTTCTCTTCATATGACCTAATATTTGTCGCACCATGCCGTATGGACCCCTAGTTTCCAACTTGCGGATATCCCAGCAGAGTCCGCTTCTGAGAAACTGTTAGTAGAGGATGATGAGCCCGCTTTTTGGCAGCATCCCTCACCCACTGATACTAGAGCATTCATGTTTTCCATATGGAAAGGCATGAAGAAAATTTTCAAGGGCCAGATTAGGTTGAGGAAGCAAATGGAGGAGCATACCACTCATTTGGATCGTATTAAGGAGGGGTTAATGAGATCACGGTCGGCTGGTCCGAGCACTTCGACCAGTCTGAACCGTAGGAGGGGGTGATATTCTTTCACTACCTTATTTCATGCATATGTTTTATTTGCATACATTAGGGATAATGCATGAAATAGGTATGAGGGGGTACTAACTTAGATTTTGATTTTTTTTTAGGATTTTTAGTTTCTTTTAGAACTGACTTAGATTTTGATTTTTTAGGATTTTATAGAACTAACTTAGATTTTAATTTTTTTAGGATTTTTAGTTTCTTTTAGATTTTTTTCTTTTTTCTTGTTAGATTTTTTTTCTTTTCTTTTAGTAGATTTTTCTTTAAAATAAAAAAGAAAAAAAAGAAAAAAAAGATATAATTTTTTTTCTTTTGATCTATTTTTAAGAAAATTAACTTGATCTTACGAATTAGGAAAACTCTAAACTAGGATTTTAATATAAGTTAAATAAGAAGAATTTTTGAATTTTTAGGTTAAGAAAGAAAGAGTAGAAAGATAATTAGATTTTAAAATTTTCTTAAGTATTATATACGTTTACATGTTGAGGGATTAAAACAAAGACCTATATACCTTTATTTGTAAAAAAAAACATATGAATAATAAAAAAGAAAAAAATTATAAATGTAAATAAATAAATACTTAATCACCAATTAAGCTGGTTAGTTGTGCCTTAAGAAGCATGATCTGTCACGCCTAAAGGTGGTTAAATCTTTAGCATTCGTGGCCTTATTTACTCGAGATCTTGAACCTTATGGATGTATTCTCATCTGGTACCCTAAGATCATCTGGTCTAGGAGTCATCAGTACAAGGATCGCTATATGGGTAAATTAGAAAGCCTTATGAAGCTAAGGAAAATAATAAATGTACATACATGTTTATATGAAAAATAAAAAAATAAAAAAAAATAAAAATTATGAAATATAAGTAAGATATCATAGTCTAAGTGCAATTCCTCATACATATAAATGTATATATTTTAGGCTTGATGCAAAATCTAATGCTCTCTCTACTTTTGAAACTTAACCTTAATTAAAGACAAAACTTCAAGGGGAGACTTATAATAAGAAGGAATAGTTTAGAGTAACCTAAAACCATAAGATCACTTAAATTTTTACAAAAATGGATCATAAACTTTCGTTCTTTTTCTTTGTGAAAAATCACTAACATTTCTTTTTCTTTTTATGGATTTTGTGTAAGTTCACCTAGAGGGGGGGTGAATAGGTGATGGCTTAATGCCTAATAATGCGGAAGCTAAAACAATTATGACCTAATTAAATCTTTTACACTAAATACTATGTATAACACAAGAGTGTTGCCGAATTCCCCGTGAAGGGCTCTGGACAAACTCCTCTAGATTCCCCTTTAATGGGTTGAGGTACCGCATTGGCTCTCTTGGTTGAATACAAGTGTTAGCAAACAATCCCAAGCAAGTATATCAATGAGCACACAATATATCAAGCATGTAAATGATAAAGACAATTAATAGCATGCAAGATATAAAAGAGACAAAGAGAGAGAGAGAGTGAGCAATCACAAACACAAAGGTTTGTTTCGAGGTTCGAGCACACTTGCTCTACATTCCCGCCTTCGACACACGAAGGATTTCCACTATGCAAGATCCCAATGGATCTCTCCTCGGTGCCGCAACACCTACAAGCCCTCGGACTCCCTAGTCCCGTACACACGCAAGCTCACTAGCTCGCCGAGGCCGCACCTCAAACCACCGAGTTCACACAAGAACTCTAAACCACCACGAGCACACTTGCCCGCCTCCTCAAAGAACAAGAAATGATCTCTTGGTGATCTAAACACTTTGATCACCAATAAAAGCTCTCACTACAACACTCCTATAAGATGAATAGCAATGGATAGCTCAAGTGTTTGTGTGAGAAAACAAGGATGAAAGCTATGGTGAAAAACTCAAGAAATCTCTTTTAACACACTCTAAATAAAACTCCCCTTTTGATTGGAAGTATTAGCTCTCTATTTTGTGGAGAAAAACTCTTCTGAAAGAATAAGAAAAACTGGCTCTAAAGGTCTCCAAAAATCTTGGTGAAAACAATGACCAAACCGCCAAATTTATAGGCCAGAAAAATATAGCCGTTGGGGTCTGTCAGGCCTGCCGGTCGACCCGAGCGGTCGACCGCCAACGGTCAGAAATCCGACCGTTGGAGCCACGGTCGACCGCCCGAGTCGACCGAGCCACTGGAGCAGAGAGTCGAACTCTCTGTCGGTCGACCCGTACGGTCGGCCGAGATTTCCAGAGAGCAGAGCTCTCTGGAGCGGTCGACCCGCACGGTCGGCCGTCCTCCAGTGCACAAAGGCGTGCACGTCTGTGCACGTCGGTCGACCGAGCCGGTCGACCGACTTCAGGGTTAGTCGACTATAAAGGTAGCAAGTCGACTAGCTGAAGCCTGAAAACAGATTTTCTGGGATTTAAAACTAAGTCTTTTGGTTCATATGAAATTCCATAAATACATAGAAATTCTACAAAAATAGTTTTACCAATATACTACAAACATGCTTGCACAAAATCAAGGCATGTTATAAAAGATTGGACTATTTTTGTAACTTGGAAATATTATGCTCATGATAAGAACTGGTTTTCCAAAATAATATTTTTTCAAAAACATGTTTTTCCAAATCTTCATCAAATACAAAAACAAGATATACTTTTAAAGCATAGTGTGTATGGATATGATCCACTACACAATCAAGAGAAATATCTATGTTTTTGACAATAAGCATAAACTTGGTTTTGGTTGAAAGATGTAAACATGAATACCAAAAACCAAAAGTGTTTTTCCAAAAAGAAAATCTTTTCTAAACTGAAAAATTCTTTTATGAAAAGACAATTAAATCAAGAGTGTGTGTGTGATATATACTTGAGCAATCCACCAACTATTCTATCCTTTACATTTTATCCTAAAACAAAAACAAAATCTTATACTTAGACACAAGTCTTGATTTTGAAGTCTTCCCTTGAAGTCTTCTCATCTTCTTGACTTGGTCCAAGCTTGATCCAAAAGCTCCTTGGATCACACCGTGCTAGCTCCAAATCTTGACATTTTATCCTTTGTTGAGCTATGCACCTACTAAGATCTTGATAATGAATCTGTCACTAATTAAACACAAGATCATTAGTAAACAAAACTTCATGAGTTGATCATCATCAAAACTAGGGTGATAGGCCTTTGGGCCAACAATCTCCCCCTTTTTGATGATGACAAAACTCATGAAGCTATATATGCATGGATTAAAGTAAAGCTTCAAGGAAGCTCCCCCTTAACTCATGCATACCAAATAAACAATAATATATGACAATGAAGCTCATAAACATGTATGCAATGTATGGAGATAAAACATGAAATCCTTTTTCTTCTAGTTGCAATACAAAACATATATGCATAACTAACAAGGAAAGACAAATACTTCTCCCCTTTAATCAATGAAAACATGCATATAAACTCAAATACTTCTCCCCCTTTTTGTCACTCATCAACAAAGGGTTCAAAGTAAAATCAAATCAAAACAAATTTTTCTCCCCCTTTTTGTCAAAAACAAAAAGATCAAGAAGGGGTAATACAAATCAATCAATAAAGATTTATATGCGATATACATTCATGAAGAGGAAGACGCTAAGTTAGCTTTCCTACACATATACATTACATGAAAGAGGGATGACAAGCCCTAATTCACATAACGCATATTATGTAATGCATAAGAGGAGATGTAAAGCTCCCCCTACACACGTATATCATATAAAGAAGAGTTGTCAAGCTCTTCAATTTATAATATACTCAACATGAATCCATATGTAAGAGAGATGTTAAGCTCTCCTTGCATATAGGAAATACAAATCAAAATTTTTTAATTTTTCTTTAAAATTTTGAACTTTCTTAATAAAACACATTTTGAGATATCAAGTAAACATATTTTTTTATTTTGATATCAATTTGGAAAACATATTGCATAAGCTTTAAGAATTACCAATAGAAAGTTGAATTAAGCTTAGCATATACAATGTGCGTTAAGAACAATTGATTCATTCTCTTAAAGCACAAATAGATCACATGTATGAAAAGATAATACCAATAGAAATTGATATAATTTAAATTTGAAAGCATTCATACATACAATCAAAATATGAGTATATAAAAATCATATTGATACCAATTGAAAATATCCAATGATACCAATTGAAGAGTAAGCTTATCATATACTCTACCATAGGAAGAATTTGCACTAGTTAATATGAAAATGTTTTAAAAACTAGTACGGAATCCTTCAAGCAAGGAATAAAGCAAAAATGTCAATTAATCTCAATATTCCTTTAAATCATCACACATTTTTTTTATTAAAACAAAATTTATATTTCAAGATATATGTATGTTTTGACAACACAATAAGTATACATACATATCTCTTAAACACACTTGCGTCCATATAAATAGATTTGCATTAAAGGCAAATGACTCAAGAGGTATACATGTATATCTTAAAGTTTGGCAAAATACACATATACATGAAATGAAAACACATGATCATAAATCAAATCCAAAAAGTGGGAATACAAGTTTAAAAACGTATGTATCATCAAAACCAAGCAATACAAGCACATTTCATGGGTTCAAATAAGCATTCAAGCACAAATATAAATAGATTTATTTGTGGCCCACGATATGTACAAGTATAAATCCTAGTGTTGATAAAAACTAACATTTAAACTAATATTCAATACATGAAGCATCAAATCTTGAGAAAAATAGAATCATATGTCAATCTCAAAAACTATTTGAAGAATAAATAACTAGTATAAATTGTTTTTGAAAAACTAGTTAAAGATCCTTCAGATATATCAAATCGTATGTTTTTCATAAACATAACTAGATACACAAAAATTTAAGCACTCATGGTCTATAAGGCTCAAATGTTTTTAACAAAAGTGTGAGTGTTAAACGATCATGTAAATAGCATTTTTATGAAAATAGTCAATGAAGCTCAAAAAGATCATAAGTCACAATTTTTTTTTTTTACAATTCAATTCAAAATCATTTTTCACAAAATCAACAAGCTTCTAGGTATATGTATGATTTATCCAAATCTAACAATATGCATACATATCCCAAATATAAAAGAGTCTATTAAATGTGTTTGCATGAAGGCAAGAGACTCACGGGTATACATGTATATTTAATAGATTTAAATTAAAAATACATATACATGAAGTAAAGTATAAAAATTGGCACAGCATGTATAAATGAGAATCATCAAAACTAGACTATGCATATGCAAATAGTGGGTACAATTGAGCATGAAGTGCAACCATATATAAAACAAATGTAGCTCACTATTTGTACATGTATGATACAAGTTTTGATAAAAAAAACTACATCTAAGCATGTTATTACCACATGAAGCACAAAAATTCATAAAACATGAACATGCTATGAATATCATGAATGAACAAGCATGAACATAAATAAAATGGGAGTTTAGAGATTGTTACCAACTCCAAAGCTCCAAACATGGTGGTTGTCCCACCAAAGCTCCTTGATAGTGATGCATCCCAAAAGTATGTCCATCATGTCCAAGTGCATCCACTACCAAGGCACCAATCCTCTTACGTCTTGTGAGAGCCCTCACCTACATCAAAAGCAAAAGGTGGGGGTTTTGGTACCCATATTTTCTTGAGTCCTTTAGGGTTAGTCTTGTTGTAAGGCACCCAAAAATTTTTATTTTTAGCAAAATTAAAATGATGCAATCTATCATAACAGAACTTTGCTAAATGGCCTTTGCGGCCACAATGTGTACATATGTACACCTTAGTATGCTTATGTGTAGGAGTGTGATCATGTTGTGCAACATAAGCAAATGCATGATTATGATGTGCATGAATGTGTGGAGTTTGTTTCTTTGAAAATATTGACTCCAACCTAGAATGATTAAAAGCACAAGAGTTCAAAGTTGAACTCAAACCATCCATTTTATTTTCAAATTCTTAATCTCATTAGTGGTGGCATGAAAAGCATGATGAGATAAAGAATCATTTTTCTTTTGTGAAACAAAATCTTTTTCTTTTTCACAAATTTTTCTTTTCAAAGATTTATTTTCTTGAAAAACAACTTCCTTTTGTTTTTTCACCAAATCAATCTTATTTTTCAAAGTAGTGTTCCCTTCACATAAATCATTCAATTTTGCAAGCAAGGAAACATTTTCATTTTTCAAAACTTTATTTTCTTTTTCTAAGCATGCAATGTTATCTCTAAATGAATCATGTTCTTTATGCATGCAAGCAATGTTCTTTTTCAAATTTTTATTTTCTATCTTAATCATGTCATACTTTTCAAGCAATAGATGACAAAAAGTAGATAGCTCATCATATGACATGTCTTCATCATCGGATTCGGTGTTTACCTCAAGGGGGTTATCCCCTTGGACCATATAGCATACGTTGGAGATGTCGCTTCCAACGTCCGAATCGCTCCCGGCATAATATAGATCCTTTTCGTCAAGGGAGGTGATGATGTTCCAAACTACAAAAGCCGAATCAATATTAGAAACCCTAGAAAGATATTCATCATTTAGGGTACATTTAAGAGCATGAAGGGCTTTTGCATTAGCCTCAAAATTCTTACCATTTAAACAATATGCATTATTAGTTGTGGCAAGATAAACATGTATGCCTAGGGCTTTGAGGTACAAGGACATCTTAACCTTCCAAATTTGGATGTTAAGAATGTCAAAGGTGGGTGGTGACATGAAGTCCATGGTGTGTGTACAAATATTGTGATTAGTCTAAAAGGAGGATCTTTAACTCTAGGTTGTAAGACCCAAATTAGAGTACCAAGCTCTGATACCAATTGTAAGTTCACCTAGAGGGGGGGTGAATAGGTGATGGCTAATCTAATGGTCACTTAATGCCTAATAATGCGGAAGCTAAAACAATTATGACCTAATTAAATCTTTTACACTAAACACTATGTATAACACAAGAGTGTTGCCGAATTCCCCGTGAAGGGCTCTGGACAAACTCCTCTAGATTCCCCTTGAATGGGTTGAGGTGCCGCGTTGGCTCTCTTGGTTGAATACAAGTGTTAGCAAACAATCCCAAGCAAGTATATCAATGAGCACACAATATATCAAGCATGTAAATAATAAAGATAATTAATAGCATGCAAGATATAAAAGAGACAAAGAGAGAGAGAGAGTGAGCAATCGCAAACACAAAGGGTTTGTTTCGAGGTTCGAGCACACTTGCTCTATATCCCGCCTTCGACACATGAAGGATTTCCACTATGCAAGATCCCAATGGATCTCTCCTCGGTGCCGCAACACCTACAAGCCCTCGGACTCCCTAGTCCCGTACACACGCAAGCTCACTAGCTCGCCGAGGCCGCACCTCAAACCACCGAGTTCACACAAGAACTCTAAACCACCACGAGCACACTTGCCCGCCTCCTCAAAGAACAAGAAATGATCTCTTGGTGATCTAAACACTTTGATCACCAATAAAAGCTCTCACTACAACACTCCTATAAGATGAATAGCAATGGATAGCTCAAGTGTTTGTGTGAGAAAACAAGGATGAAAGCTATGATGAAAAACTCAAGAAATCTCTTTTAACACACTCTAAATAAAACTCCCCTTTTGATTGGAAGTATTAGCTCTCTATTTTGCGGAGAAAAACTCTTCTGAAAGAATAAGAAAAACTGGCTCTAAAGGTCTCCAAAAATCTTGGTGAAAACAATGACCAAACCCCCAAATTTATAGGCCAGAAAAATATAACCGTTGGGGTCTGTCAGGCCTGCCGGTCGACCCGAGTGGTCGACCGCCAACGGTCAGAAATCCGACCGTTGGAGCCACGGTCGACCGCCCGGGTCGACCGAGCCACTGGAGCAGAGAATCGAACTCTCTGTCGGTCGACCCGTACGGTCGGCCGAGATTTCCAGAGAGCAGAGCTCTCTGGAGCGGTCGACCCGCACGGTCGGCCGTCCTCCAGTGCACAAAGGCGTGCACGTCTGTGCACGTCGGTCGACCGAGCCGGTCGACCGACTTCAGGGTTAGTCGACTATAAAGGTAGCAAGTCGACTAGCTGAAGCCTGAAAACAGATTTTCTGGGATTTAAAACTAAGTCTTTTGGTTCATATGAAATCCCATAAATACATAGAAATTCTACAAAAATAGTTTTACCAATATACTACAAACATGCTTGCACAAAATCAAGGCATGTTATAAAAGATTGGACTATTTTTGTAACTTGAAAATATTATGCTCATGATAAAAACTGGTTTTCCAAAATAATATTTTTCCAAAAACATGTTTTTCCAAATCTTCATCAAATACAAAAACAAGATATACTTTTAAAGCATAGTGTGTATGGATATGATCCACTACACAATCAAGAGAAATATCTATGTTTTTGACAATAAGCATAAACTTGGTTTTGGTTGAAAGATGTAAACATGAATACCAAAAACCAAATAGTGTTTTTCCAAAAAGAAAATCTTTTCTAAACTAAAAATTCTTTTATGAAAAGACAATTAAATCAAGAGTGTGTGTGTGATATATACTTGAGCAATCCACCAACTATTCTATCCTTTACATTTTATCCTAAAACAAAAACAAAATCTTATACTTAGACACAAGTCTTGATTTTGAAGTCTTCCCTTGAAGTCTTCTCATCTTCTTGACTTGGTCCAAGCTTGATCCAAAAGCTCCTTGGATCACACCGTACTAGCTCCAAATCTTGACATTTTATCCTTTGTTGAGCTATGCACCTACTAAGATCTTGATAATGAATCTGTCACTAATTAAACACAAGATCATTAGTAAACATAACTTCATGAGTTGATCATCATCAAAACTAGGGTGATAGGCCTTTGGGCCAACATTTTGTGGGTGCAATCCGCTGAAAACCCTCAGGATATAACACTCCTCTTGTAGGTTAACTTAGAGGTTTAACGTTTGTTGCACATGTTTTGTGCAATCGTGTCACCTACGAAAGTGGTGTAATAATTTAGTTAGGATTTTTTTCTTTCTTTGCTTATTTTGTTCGAGGACGAGCAAAAGCTAGGCTTGGAGGTGTAATTAATGTTCAATTTTGTATCATTTTGCATCATATTTTCATGCATATTATCAATAAAAATAATGTTTTTAATGCCTTTTTCTCTTAAATTTCAAGTTCACTTTTTAATGGAGAAGAAGGCCCAAATCCAATCCAATTAAAGGATTTAAAGGAGATTAAAAAGAGCCCAATTCAAAAAAACCACATCTACAATGAACCAGGGAATATTCTTTTGGCTCTAGAAGCTCCCACGGTACACCTGGCAGAGACATCCTTTCAGCGCGATCGCTGGCATAACGACCAAGATGCTGCCTCGAAAACACGGCTTTGGCCGCGAATCCGCGACAATTCTTGGACCGTTGATCAGCATTTGATCCTGCGACTGAAAGCGATGAGCCTCTGGTGCCTATATAAAGACCCCTAGGGCCTCTGTTGATAATAGTTAGAGATAGCCATGAATTTTAGGATAAGGATTAGGATTTCTTTAGGTTCTTCTTTAGTCATCTCTTGTAATTTCATTTTCTCCTTTTAGATTTCAGAAAAAAAAGAGAGGATGAGAGTGAAATCTCTATAATTGAGAGTGACAATCAAACGCAAAGCTCATGATCTTCCTCCTCTAATTTCTTGCTCTTTTAATTCTTACTCTTTTACTTTCAAGCTTTTAATTTCTTGCACTTTAATTTACCAGGCTTTCTTCTTTTCTTTACATCTCCATGGCAACTAATCTTCTAACATGATTAATTAACCTCTAACACTACTAACTACTAACTCTTAGATGATACCTAACTCATATGATTCATTGGATGTTTATAATTTCTAGTCTTGTGCTTTACAAGCCTCTCAATTCCCAATGAAGATAAGTGTGTTTTTGATCTTAATGAAGGTTTTGTGATGCCTTTCATATGATCATGTGTGCCTCATTTAGATCCTTATTTTTTTAGCAAGAGCCTTGATGGAACATGATGATGGGTTCACCTTAGTATGCTAACAAATTAATGCACTAGCTTCTTATTCATGCTAGCTAAATCATGGCTTTGATGATCTAATGAACTTGACATTCTTGTTTTGCATACCTAAATTATGAATCTCAAATTCTTATGTTCCACTCTTGTGAACCTATTGGGAGCTTATGATCCAAGGAGGTCATTTAACCATGCTGAGAGAGGAACACTTCAACAAATTGGGCCAACTCTTTGACTTGATGAATCAAGATGGACAATATGCCAATGAATCTATATGAGGAACAATTCATTCAAGAGATTAGAAAGTTAGTAGTATAGAGTTGTTAGTTAGTCATTACTTTCCTTCTCTTTGATAAAAACTTTCCTCTTTTCTAAAATTTTTCTTTCTCAAAAAAGTCTATTTTCTTTTCTATTTTTTCAAATATCATTTCATTCATCGTTTTCATTCTACCTTCCTCGTTTTCATGTTTTTTTATCAACACAAAAAATTTCATCATCTTCTTTTTACTTTATTCAATTCTTGAACAAAGAAGAACTTTCGTTTCCTTTCCAAAAACAAGAACAACAAGAACTAAGAAGCTTCCATCGTATACCCTCCCTGCGGATACGACCCGTTATAGTTTTTGCTACAAACGATAGTTCAAAGGAGCGTATTAACATTACATACATATTCAGAACTTGACATTGACATATGGACCTGCACGGTTTGCTCTAAACTTCTGCTCTTTTCACCTTTGAACAGTCGATCGTGCGGTTAACCGACTGGCACTACCCAACTCTCGGGTAGAGCCCGGTCGATCGTTGCGGTCGACCGATAGGCATTTTTGCCTTGGGAACGGTCGACTGGGCGGTCGACCGACAGGCTTAAATAGTTAATTTTTTGATCGTTGGCCGGTCGACCTGGAGGTCGACCGATAGCCCATTCTGGGCAAATTTTGACCCAAACGGCTAGTTTTTCCAAGGCCCTACATATAAGGGTTCCTTTGGCTTGTTTTCAAAAAGAATTTTAAAAGCAAAATATCTCTATCTCTCAAGTGTTTTCAGTTAGTTTTTAAAAAAGTTTTTGTGCCAAAGTTTTGAAAAATCAAAGAAAAAAAGCGTTTGGGAAATTTGTTTTGTTCTTTAATTTTTATATCTATCAAGAAGTTTTTTCCAGGTATTTTTCTAGTGATTTCTTTTTCAAATACTTTGATTTCTCACATACTTAAGCCAATCAATTCAAAATCTATCTTTAGGATCTTTGTATTGTGAGAAAAATTGTTTGTGATCTTTTAAGATCACCAAGTGGTTTTTGTGATCATTGGATCACTAAGTTTTCATTCTTTCTTTGCTTTGTGCTCCCTCTTGTGTAGAGGTGTGAGAGTTGGAGTTGTGTACTCCAAGGTTGTAAGTTGCAATTCCTCAGAGGAGGTCTCAGTGTGGAAGATCCTATAGTGGATAGTTGAAATCCTTCTGTGTGAAGACGAGGACGTTGAGCAGTGGCTTGAACCTCAAAACATATCGCAGTGTTTACGTTTGATCTTCTATCTCTTAACTCTCATCTCTCTTATATCTTGCATTATTTTACATGCTCATATTAATATGGTAGATATTATTTGTGTGCCCACACTACTGTTCAATCAAGAGAGCTTTTAAAGCACCTCAACTCATAATTCAGAGGAATCGTGAGGAGTAGTTCTAGAGCCCTTCATAGAAAATTCGGACTCACTCTTAGTTACACATAGTGTGTAAGCAATTAGTTTTAAATTTCACGTTATTTGTCCTAGATTAGCCCAACACCTATTCACCCCTCTAAGTGTACTTTCAATTGGTATCAGAGATAGTACTCCTGATGTTTGGTTTAACAACCTAAGAGTGAGATTCTCATTTGCTAATCTAGTATTGCTTTGCATACATATTATTTACACTCATGGATTTTCTTTCTCCACCTATTTATGATGTTTCTAACATCGATATGTGAAAAATTTAAGATGAGTTCATATCTTAAAGTCCTAGGTTTGCATGTTTCGTGTCACTATCAAGAAATCTTATTTTGGTAATGACAAGTACATTGAGGCTAATACATTAGCCATAGATGCATTAAAGCAAAAGCTTAGTAAAGAATATCTTTTTTTGATTTCTCATTGTGATTCTCCTTTTGCAGTGTGGAACACGTTGACCTCTCCTGAGCAACAAACGACAAACATTGTGGAGAGAATAACTATTCTGAATGAACCCGACGAAGCTTGCATATGGTCCAAGAGATTGACTCCTTTGAAGTAAAATCGGACACTCATCTTGATGATTGTGCTAGCTCTTCTAATGATCATGATAGTATGGATACCTATGCTTTAAATGAAGAGTTTTTCATGTTTTATGAAAACTTGTTAGAAAAATATAAACTTTTGAAAAAAAAGATCTTGAATAAAAGAAGAAAATAAGAATTCATTTTCAAAGCTTGATTTAGTTTTACAAGAAAAAGGTTGAGGTTTCCAATGATAGGGACTCATTGAAAACCCAACTCGATCTTGTTTTAAAAGAAAATGAGATGTTGAAAAATAAAAATAATTTTGATCATATTTTGAAGAAAAATGAGGTTTTGTCTTTAAAACTTGATTTTATTTTAAAAGAGAATGATTCTTTGAAAAACAAAATTATTTTATTTTCTAAAGAATTAGAATGCATTTCTTTAAAAAAAGTTTCTTTGAAAATGCTTTTAATTGTCATGTTTGTCCTACTTTCATTGCTTTATCTTCTTGTGATAAACATGTTGCTTGCTCCACTTCTTCTTCTACTATTGATGATGATATACATGTTATGAAGAAGAGTGTTGATTATTTAGACTCCACTTTGAGTCAATGTGTCATGAACCACACTAGATTGGAATCCATGTTTCGGAAGAAACATGCTCCACATATTCATGCACACAAATCACGGCATATACATGCTCATCATGCTCACTCACATGATTCCATGTATGCTAGAGTGTACACTTGTACACATTGTGGTCGCACGGGCCACCTTGCAAAATTTTTTTATGATAGAATAAATGTTACCAATTTTGTAAGTAAATATGTTTAGGTTAGAAAAAGTGCTAACCCCCATGGACCCAAGAAAGTTTGAGTACCAAGATCTACCCCTATTGCATATGATATAAATGTGGGCTCTCATATGATGTGAGAGTATTGGTGCCTTGATGGTGGGTGCGTTTCTAACTAAATGTTCACATTTTTTGATGCATCACTTTCGAGAAAGTTTGGTGGGAGGACCACCATATTTTGAAAACCTAGAGACTAGTTTATTAGGTTTGGTAACTATCTCTAACTCCTTATTTATTTTTACATACTTTCTCATTGTTGATTTTTAGCATGTATTAGTTTTCATGCTCATTATATTAAATGTAATGTTTATTAGACTTGTGATATACATGTATAGTATTTGAGATACACCTATATTTATATGAATACATATTTTTGTATTCTCACTATTGTTTAGTATTATGTGTATCCTAGTTCTAAAGCACTTGCATTTAGCCTAATGATCATATTTGTTTGTATTTTTTTGTAATTAGTACTTCATGTTACATGTTTAGATGTAGTTTTCATTAAAACTTGTGTTTATACTTGTACAATTAGTGAGCTATACTTGATTATTATGTTTGTGTCTTATTACTCACGTGTACTCATTACATATATTAGTATAATCTAGTTTTGATGATTTTTGCATTTACACTTGTATTCTCTATTTGGTACATGTTTTTGTTTTGCTTCATGTTTATGTTATTTTGTCATAACTATTAAATATACATATTCTATCTTTGAGTCACTTACTTTACATGCCATACTTTTTTAGACTCAATTCATATTTGGGATAAATATGTAGCCTTTAGTTTTGATAAAACATACATATACTTTGAAGCTCGTTTAGTTTTGATAAAAGTTGAACTTTTATGATTTTCATGTTTATAAAGGAATTTATTTGTTTTGATTGATCTTTATTGCCTAACTCCATGATTATATTTATTACACGATTTTTGTGCACTATATAATTTTGTGTTTACTCATGATTTTGATTTCATGAGCCTATAAGTGCTTTATTAATCTTTGAGTGTCAATTATTATGTATTTGGCATGTTTTCATGGGATACATATTATTTTATTTCTTATTTGAAGAATTTTTAACTAGTTTTTCAAAAACTATTTAAAACTAGTTATTATTCATCACATGGTAGAGTTTTCAACCCATGCTAAAATTATTTTCAAATTTTATTTTTGAAAACTTCTACCCTATAAGGGCGGTTGGTTGGGCGACCATGCCTTGCATGTGCTTTAATGAAAAATCTATTTAAACATGTGCATGATAAGGGTGGATGTTATGAGTTATACATGATCTTATTGATATTTCATTTTTGTATACTCATGTTTTTTTATATATGTATGCATCATATTTCAATTGATATTATATTGCTCTGATCATACATACATATAGATGTTTTCTTGTGCTATAAAACATATTTGGCCATACTTTTTAGCACAAATTGTTTTATGCTAAGCTTGATTCAAATTCTTAATGATAATTGGTATCTTTACAGGCTTATGCATTAATTTTATTGGTATTTCATAAAAGGAGAGAAAAATTCTTGATTTATATTACAATTGGTTTTATTTTAAATTTGGTATCTTACTTTCACTTTTATGAAGAAAAATATTTTGTTTTAAAAAATGCTAACATCTTCAACATTAGTATCAATAACCTTCAATTGGCATTATTTTCAAATTCTTATCTATATTGCAAAATAATTTTAGTATTTACGTAATGTAAAAAAAATTGGTTTAAAATTTACTTTTAATTGGTATCATATCTTTCTATTGATATCAATTGGTAAAAAAATTTTGTGTTTCCTTTCAATTGGTTTATTTTTAATTGATAGTTTTTATTGATATAAAATTATGTTTTTATTAGTATTGTTTTTTCTTCCCTTTGTTGATTAGTAACAAAAAGGGAGAAGGATTTGGGTTTATATATGCATGTTTTATTAATTGTTTATGCATATATACATGTGTTTTATGAGTTTTATTGCATATTATTTTATTATTGTTTATTAGTATTTAAGCTTACATTGATTATCTATTTATTTATTGGTATGCATGAGTTAAGGGGAGCTTCTATGAAGCCTATCCTTAATCAATGCACATATAAGCTCATAAGTTTTGTCATTATCAAAAAGGAGGAGATTGTTAGCCCAAAGGCCCTTCACCTTAGTTTTGATGATGATTAACTTATGAAGTTAAGTTACTAATGATCTTGTATTTATAAAGTTAGCTCGTGCTTCAAGATCGCATCTAGTACTGGGAAGGAATCAAGCTCTATGGATCGTGTTTGGATCGAGTCGTTTTGGTGATGAAAATCGAAAAGAAGACTTGAATCTAGGTTTATTTTGTTTTGTTTAGATCTTGTGTAAAGATAGTTAGTTTTGATATGCTCAAGTATATACACACACAAGTTCAAAAGTTTTTGTTTCAGTTTAGTCGTTTTTTATTTTTAAGAATATATCTTTCGTTTTCATGGAAGATAGAATCAAAACAAGTTTACATAGTTTATATGTATGTTGAATTTCATCCATATATATTATTACTTCATATTGTCTAAAAGCTTTTTTTAATGATTCTAATTCATGATTTTAAGTTTTGTTAAAATCAAAATTTAGTTTTGTATTTAATGTCAAAAACATAGATATATCATTTATATGTGTATTGGATTCTATCCATACACTCTATGCTTTAAATGTCTTTTTATATCTTGTGTTTGTATTTGAACAAGTTTTGGAGTAATGGATTTTTCATTTCAAAGTTTATTTTGAAAAATACGGTATTCGGTTTAAGCCTTAATTTCCATGCCTCAAAAATAGTTCAAATAGTTTGTAATATATGTTGATTTTTGATCACACATATTTGTACTTCAAATATAATTTTTGTGAAATTTATGAAGATTTATTGGAATTTTTAGGCATTTAACAAGTTAGATTTTAAGCCCTACAATTCCTATTCTAGGCAACTGTGGTCGATTGACCGCTCGACCGAACAAGGACTCGGTCGACCGGTCGGTCAACCGACGCGCACAAGGACGTGCATTTAGCCAGTCGACCGTATGGTCGACTGTGCGATCGACCGACTGGCACTACCCAACTCTCGGGTAGGACCCGGTCGACCGGGTGGTCGACCGACAGGCATTTTTGCCTTGGGGTCAGTTGACCGGGCGGTCGACCTATAGGCTCAAACAGTCAATTTTTTAACCGTTAGCCAATCGACAGGGCGGTCGATCGACAGCCCATTGTGGGCAGATTTTGACCCCTCCCAACGACTAGTTTTTCCAAGGCCCTATATATAAGGGTTCCTTTGGCCTATTTTCAACAAGAATTTCAAGAGCAAATTTCTCTATCTCTCAAGTGTTTTCAGTTAGTTTTTCAAAAAAGTTTTTGTGCCAAAATTTTTAATCTTTATTTTATTTTCAAAGTTTTAGAAAATCAAAGAAAAGAAGTCTTTGGGAATTTGTTTTGTTCTTCAACTTTCATATCTATCAATAAGTTTTTCCCAAGTATTTTCTTTGTGATTTCTTTTCCAAATGCTTTGATTTCTCACATACTTGAGCCAATCAATTCAAAATCTATCTTTAGGATTTTTGTATTGCAAGAAAAATTGTTTGTGATCTTTTGAGATCACCAAGTGGTGTTTGTGATCATTGGATTACTAAGTTTTCATTCTTTCTTTGCTTTGTGCTCCCTCTTGTGTAGAGGTGTGAGAGTTGGAGTTGTGTACTCTAAGGTTGTAAGTTGCAATTCCTCAGTAGAGGTCCCTGTTTGAAAGATCCTATAGTGGATAGTTGAAATCCTTCTGTGTGAAGGCGGGGATATAGAGCAGTGGCTCGAACCTCGAAACATATCCCAGTGTTTGCGCTTGATCTTCTATCTCTTAATTCTCATCTCTTTTATATCTTGCATTGCTTTACATGCTCATATTCATATGCTAGATATTATTTATGTGCTCACACTAATGTTCAATCAAGAGAGCTTTTAAAACACCTCTACTCATAATTTAGAGGAATCGTGAGGAGTAGTTCCAGAGCCCTTCCCGGAGAATTCGGACTCACTCTTGGTTACACATAGTGTGTTAGCAATGAGTTTTAAATTCCACATTATTTGTCCTAAATTAGCACTATACCTATTCACTCCCGCTCTAAGTGTACTTTGAATAATATAGTAGAATCAGAAGTCATGTGATATGAAGCACCAGGATCTAAGATCCAAGAAGAAGACTTACCCGAGGTAAGAGAATAAGTCTGTTTTAAAATAACCTATATTAGTAAACCCTCCCCCACACTCATCTCATGCATTATCCTCAATGCATCGTGAATGTGTATTGATTGAGTTTTTACCTGCACACAAAATATGGAATTTCAGTTTTAAGAATATGATGTGCAAGGTGCTCAATACTACCGCTATAGCAAGTGGCTATGCGGGTCGTGATCCACAGGGAGGGACTAGCGATGGAAGCTTGTTTAGTAAGTTCTCTAAAGTGTTTGAATTAGGAAGAAGATGGTAGATTAAGAAGATGGAAAATAAATTATATACAAGAAATTGAAAAGAGTGATGAAGATTTGGTGATCTAAACTAAAGAATTAAAGAAAGAAAACTAAAAATTAAAAATTACATACTTACCTCTGTTGGCCCAAGAGGTTACACTCTCCAATTGTTTTGTGTTTTGATAATGACAAACCAAATTAGTGCTATTTGGTACTAACAAGTTTGCTAAGATGAGTTTCAGGTCTTGTACCATGTTTAGAGACCACTCGCTTAGCTATTGCAAGAACTTCTAAGTTCCACAAAGCAAGAAAGGCAATTTGCTCATCAAGGAAGGATCATAGAAGAGAAGGCACTAGCAAGGCATTGGATGGATCAAAGACGTGAAGATTGCTCAGAGGTCCTTAGGTTTTGTATTTTTAGTTTTATAGCTTGTTAAAGAATAGAGATTAGGTTTGAAGCTCAATCACACACGTTTTTGCGCATATACTATTTCTTAGTTTATTTCCTATAAAATATACAAAAATATTTTAGTACAAAATCTTTCTTCTACAAATTTCTTTTTATGTTACATACTGAATTCCTGTTTAAAATAGCTTTGTTAAAAATATTTTTCTTCTCAAAATTCTGTATTTATTTCGTTTTCTGACCTGATCCGGTCGACCGGCAGTCTACCGACAGTCGACCGAGTCTATGTCAGGCTGGTCCGGTCGACCGGACCAGTCGACCGAGGTCCTGGCAGAATGCACGTATCCGTGTGCATGTCTGTCGGTCGACCGGGGCAGTCGACCGATATTTATTTTTGAGTCACAGTTTGTATCAGTCGACCGGGTCGGTCGACCGATAGCCTGTAACGGTCGGAATTTTGTACTACCGGTCGACCGGCCCGGTCGACCGATGTAGCCGTTGAACAGTAACGGGCAGATTTTTTAAGTGCTGTTTATTTTTGTCTTTTGTGTTTAAAAATTCGTTTAAGGATATATTTTGATCTAATTACCTCCTAAACATCAGTAAATATGTTTTATCCCTAAACCCTAGCCCTCTCCTATAAATAGGGGTGTTTGGGGAGAGATTGGTTACAACAACAATCATTGCTAAAAATTCAAAAGTTTAAGGCTTTCAAAGTTCTTGGTTTTTGAGCTAAATTCTCTCAATTTCTGAAGGGTTTTCAAAAGTTTTTCTCTGATTTCAATTTCTTTTCCTTACACACAAAAGAGCTTCATTCCTACTCAATATTCTCTAAGGACCTTTGTAAGGGAAGAGATATTTGAAAGAGAGAGTTTGTGGTCTTTTGACTATCAAGGAAATTACTTGTTCTTGAGATTGTAGGAGTTGGGTACTCCATTGTAATTGTTCTTTGTGATAGTGGAAGTAGCTAGAATCCTTCTGGGGAAGGCGGGGAGTAGAGCTGGGTGCTCGAACCTCGATAACATATCCTTGTGTTTGCGATTGGTTTACATTCTTGCAATTATTACTCTACTTTGCTTGCACTTATTACTTGCTCATCATACTTACTTGCTTGCATTCATCTTGTGACTCTTGCTTGGTATAGTTGTAGATTTAATTTTTAATTTGCCCCTTGATTAGCTTTGTCACCTATTCACCCCCCCTCTAGGTGACTTTTCAATTGGTATCAGAGCTTGGACTCTAGGTTTGGCTTAACATCCATAGAGAGATCCTTAAAATATTGCTAATCAACATTTTCATTTATCCATTCATACACTAGTAAACATGGCCGACAACATTAAACCCCACCTAAATTTGATGGACTCAACTTCCCTATTTGGAAGGTTAGGATGACTATCTTTTTGCAATCACTAGGTGGTTTAGTGGCTAAGTCTTTGACCAAACCCTATGTAGCACCCGATAGTGATGAGAGCACTTGGACCGACTTCAACTTTAGAGAATATGAGGCTAACTCCAAAGCCCAAAACTCCCTATTAATCGCCTTGAATGAGGATGACCTTACACGGGTAATTCATTGCCAATCCGCCTATGAGATTTGGCAACACTTGTTGTCACACATGAAGGGACTTCACAAGTCAAGAGAGCTAAGATAGATCTCTTGAGATCTCAATATGAATCATTTAAAATGCTTGATGATGAATCCATTGATTGTATGATTACTCGTTTCACTAAAATTACAAATGGTCTTTCTTCATTAGGTGACGTCATCTCCAATGATCAAAAGGTGCGCAAAGTGATACGGGCTCTTCCACCATCTTGGGAGATCAAGGCCACCACCTTAAAGGAGTTGAACGACAAGGACGAGATGGACATCATTAGTCTCATTGGGAACCTAAAGACCCATGAGATGGAGAAGAAAGCAAGAGATGAGGCAACTACTTCAAAGAAGAAATCCATTGCCTTTAAGACTTCATCCACCAATGATGACGATGATGAAGACGAAGAAGAAGATGAGGAGCTAACTCTACTTGTGCGGAATGTCAAGAGGTTGTACCGAAAGAACAAGTTCAACTTCCGGAGAAAATTCGAAGGCAAAGAGGAGCGGAAGATCATATGCTACAATTGCCGCAAACCCGGACATATCATGGCGGATTGTCCGGAGTTCAAGAAGAAGATGACTTCCTCCTTCAAGCCAAAGAAGCCGGAGGAGAAGAAAGCCTACAAAGCAACATGGGATTCGGAAAGCGAGTCCGAAGAGGAGGTGGATCAAGCTAATATGTGTTTCATGGCAAACACACCCAAGGTAACCCCTCAATCCCTTGATGATGAAGATGATGAACTAAGTAAGGAAGTTCTAGTACATGCCTTTGTAGAACTTTCTGAAACTTATGATAATAAGAAACTTGAATGCTTAAAATTACAAAAAGAAGTTGCTTTTCTTAAAAATCAACTTGCCATTGTTTCTAAAGAAAAAGATGATATTTCTTCTAATTTCATTTCCATGCAAAAAGAATTTTGTGCCTACAAGAGTTCTTGTAAGGCAAAATCTCCTATTATTGATGAAAAAGAAATTTCTTCTTTTAAATCCAAAATGAATGATTTTGAAAAAGTTTTAAAAGATTGTGCTTTTAATACTAAGAAACTTGAACAAAAATTTTCTAAAAAGCACACATCTCATGCTAAGATTCCTCATGCTCACACTACACCTAACACATCTCATGTTCATGCTCACAATGCCCATGCTCACAAATCACACACTCATTATGCTTTTAAATATGGTAGAGTATATAGATGCACATATTGTGGTAAAAATGGACATTTAGCTAAGTTTTGCTATGATCAACTAAATAGAACAAATAATCTTGTTTGGGTTCATGACACTAACCCTAGAGGACCCAAGAAAATGTGGGTACCAAAATCAAGTCTTAAATTATTTGATGTAGGTACACACCAAAGCTCCAAGACGTAGGGAGCGGTGGTACCTTGATAGTGGTTGTTCAAGACACATGACATGGGACATCAACAACTTCACAACCCTATCAAGGTACATGGAAGGTGGCACCGTCACCTTCGGGGATGACTCCAAAGGAACTATCATCGGTATAGGTAACATTCAAATTGGTGCATCTCCTATTATTGAGAATGTTGTTTTAGTAGATGGTTTAAAACATAATTTGCTTAGCATTAGCCAACTTTGTGATCGTGGACTTAAAGTTGTTTTTGATGATACTTCTTGCAAGATTTTTGATGTTAAATCCGATGTTTGTATTCTCACCGGTTTTCGTGATAATAATGTTTATATTATTGACATGCTCAATTTAGATTGTTCTACTAAATGCTTGAATGCTTTTGATGAAAATTCTTGGCTTTGGCATGAAGATTAGGACATGCATCTTTTGACCATATTTCTAGGATTAATTCAAAGGAATTGGTGAAGGGTATACCTTGCTTGACTTTGAGAAAGACCGCATTTGTAGTGCGTGCCAACTTGGGAAACATACCAAGTCTTCCTTTAAACCAATCAAGGATATCATGTCAACTAGGCCTTTAGAATTAATTCATATGGATTTTTTTGGACCAACTAAAACTAAGAGTTTAAATGGTAGTAGATTTGCATTTGTTTTGGTTGATGATTTCTCCCGTTTCACTTGGGTTTTCTTTTTACAAAATAAAGATCAAACTTTTTCTCACTTTAAGATTTTTCGAAAAAGAGTTGAAAAAGAAAAGGGTTTTCTGATTTTGAGAATAAGGAGTGATAGAGGTGGTGAGTTTATTAACCAACTCTTCATGACTTATTGTGATGAAAAGGGAATTAAGCATGAAACGTCTTGTCCTAGAACTCCACAACAAAATGGAGTTGTAGAAAGGAAAAATAGAACACTTCAAGAGATGGCTAGGACAATGATAAGTGAATATGACCTCCCTCAATATTTATGGGCCGAGGCCGTAAACACCGCATGCTATATATCGAATCGTATTTATTTATGCAAAATTCTTCAAAAACTTCTTTTGAAATGTATCATTCTAGAAAACCTAATGTTGCATATTTTAAAGTTTTTGGATGCAAGTGTTTTGTTTTGAATACTAAGGATAATTTGGGTAAATTTGATGCTAAGGCTTATGAGGCTATCTTTGTTGGATATTCCTCTACTAGTAAAGCATATAGAGTTTTCATTAGATCTTCTCAAACCATTGAAGAATCCATGCATGTTAAGTTTGAAGAATCTAATGGTTTGTTGAGAATGTTGTAGAGTTTGAACCATTAGGTGAAGACATGGAGAGACTATCCTTGAAGGACTCACCCGCTCAAGAAGAAAAGCTAGATCCTATTGGTGAAGTTCAAGAGGATAAGGAGGAAAGCACTCAACCGCTTCCTAAAGCTTGGAGATACGCTACAAATCATCCTAAGGAGCTCATCTTGGGTGATGCATCTAAAGGAGTCACAACGCGCTCCAAACTCCATGACTTATGTGGTAACTTTGCTTTCATTTCTCATTTTGAACCCAAAGGCATTCTCGAAGCCGAGACGGACCCATATTGGTTGCTTGCCATGCAAGAGGAACTCAATCAATTTGAGCGCAACCAAGTTTGGCACCTTGTTCCTAAGCCCCACGATAGACCAATAATTGGTACTAAGTGGATCTTTAGAAACAAGATGGATGAGTCCGGAAATGTCATTAGGAATAAAGCTAGGTTAGTGGCCCAAGGTTACACTCAAGTTGAAGGAATTGACTTTGAGGAGACCTTTGCACCCGTAGCACGGCTTGAAGCCATACGGATGACACTAGCTTTTGCATGCTTTAAAAATTTTAAACTTTTTCAAATGGATGTGAAAAGTGCATTTTTGAATGGTTTTATTAATGAAGAAGTTTATGTTGCTCAACCTCCCGGTTTTATTGATCATGTTCATCCCGATTTTGTTTTTAAACTTGATAAAGCTTTGTATGGATTGAAACAAGCTCCTAGAGCTTGGTATGAAAGGCTTTCTAGTTTTCTCATTTCAAATGATTTTATTAAAGGCAAAGTAGACACAACTCTTTTTACTAAGCATGTTGATAATGATATTTTAATTGTGCAAATTTATGTTCATGATATAATTTTTGGATCTACTAATGAGCTTTTATGCAAGGATTTTGAGAAGGTAATGCAACTAGAATTTGAAATGTCTTCCATGGGTGAGCTCAATTTCTTCCTTGGACTCCAAATCAAGCAATTGCAAGACGGAACCTTCATTAACCAAGCCAAGTACGCAAAGGAGCTAGTAAAGAAGTTTGGGCTTGAAGGATCAAAGGCTTGCAACACTCCAATGGCAACTACAACCAAGCTTGATAAGGACGAACAAGGTAAAAATGTTGATATTAAATTATATAGAAGCATGATAGGAAGTCTTTTTTATTTGACGGCAAGTAGGCCGGATATCATGTTTAGTGTGTGTCTTTGTGCTAGATTTCAATCGTGTCCTAAAGAGTCTCATCTTATTGCGGTAAAACGCATTATTCGTTATATTAAGGGCACAATTGGAATGGGTCTTTGGTATCCAAAAACTATAGATTTTTCAATGACTAGTTATTCGGATGCCGATTATGCGGGTTGTAGAGTAGATAGAAAGAGTACTAGTGGGACATGTCAATTTCTTGGTAATTGTCTTGTTTCATGGTCCTCTAGGAAACAAAATTCCGTAGCTCTCTCAACCGCCGAGGCGGAGTATGTTGCTGCGGGGGCTTGTTGTGCACAAGTCCTTTGGATGAAACATACTCTCCTTGATTTTGATTTGCACTTTGATCATATAAAAATATTTTGTGATAATACTAGTACTATACACATGACCAAAAATGCAAATCAACATAGTAAGACCAAGCACATTGAGATTAGATATCACTTTCTTAGAGATCATTTTGAGAAAGGTGATATAGATATTGATTATGTTTCCACGGATTTACAACTAGCCGATATTTTCACTAAACCTCTTGATTTTGCTAGATTTTCATTTATTTGTGGAGAACTTAATGTTTGTATTATTGAATAAACATGTTTTTCATAACCCTTTTTGATGTATGACAAAAAGGGGAGAATAAGTTTACATGGACAAAAATAAGTTCATTTGGTCTTGGTTCCATATGAATTTATATGTTTTGATTTTATGAATTTTTGTGTTTTAAATAAATTCTTGTGTTTTAGTTGTTTTTGGTATTTTTGGTATCAAGAGCAATTTTGTGTTTTATATATTGTGTTTTATATATTTGTTTTAATTGGTTTCAATAATTGGTGCATCATTTCAATTATTGGTATCTAGAGCATATTCTTGTGTTTTATGTATAGCATAATTTGAGGGGGAGTTTTCTCCTACCCTATATTTTTGTTAATAGCCTATTTGTTTTGTCATCATCAAAAAGGGGAGATTGTTGGCCCAAGAGGTTACACTCTCCAATTGTTTTGTGTTTTGATAATGACAAACCAAATTAGTGCTATTTGGTACTAACAAGTTTGCTAAGATGAGTTTCAGGTCTTGTACCATGTTTAGAGACCACTCGCTTAGCTATTGCAAGAACTTCTAAGTTCCACAAAACAAGGAAGGCAATTTGCTCATCAAGGAAGGATCATAGAAGAGAAGGCACTAGCAAGGCATTGGATGGATCAAAGACGTGAAGATTGCTCAGAGGTCCTTAGGTTTTGTATTTTTAGTTATATAGCTTGTTAAAGAATAGAGATTAGGTTTGAAGCTCAATCACACACGTTTTTGCGCATATACTATTTCTTAGTTTATTTCCTATAAAATATACAAAAATATTTTAGTACAAAATCTTTCTTCTACAAATTTCTTTTTATGTTACATACTGAATTCCTGTTTAAAATAGTTTTGTTAAAAATATTTTTCTTCTCAAAATTCTGTATTTATTTCGTTTTCTGACCTGATCCGGTCGACCGGCAGTCTACCGACAGTCGACCGAGTCTATGTCAGGCTGGTCCGGTCGACCGGACCAGTCGACCGAGGTCCTGGCAGAATGCACGTATCCGTGTGCATGTCTGTCGGTCGACCGGGGCAGTCGACCGATATTTATTTTTGAGTCACAGTTTGTATCAGTCGACCGGGTCGGTCGACCGATAGCCTGTAACGGTCGAAATTTTGTACTACCAGTCGACCGGCCCGGTCGACCGATGTAGCCGTTGAACAGTAACGGGCAGATTTTTTAAGTGCTGTTTATTTTTGTCTTTTGTGTTTAAAAATTCGTTTAAGGATATATTTTGATCTAATTACCTCCTAAACATCAGTAAATATGTTTTATCCCTAAACCCTAGCCCTCTCCTATAAATAGGGGTGTTTGGGGAGAGATTGGTTACAACAACAATCATTGCTAAAAATTCAAAAGTTTAAGGCTTTCAAAGTTCTTGGTTTTTGAGCTAAATTCTCTCAATTTCTGAAGGGTTTTCAAAAGTTTTTCTCTGATTTCAATTTCTTTTCCTTACACACAAAAGAGCTTCATTCCTACTCAATATTCTCTAAGGACCTTTGTAAGGGAAGAGATATTTGAAAGAGAGAGTTTGTGGTCTTTTGACTACCAAGGAAATTACTTGTTCTTGAGATTGTAGGAGTTGGGTACTCCATTGTAATTGTTCTTTGTGATAGTGGAAGTAGCTAGAATCCTTCTGGGGAAGGCGGGGAGTAGAGCTGGGTGCTCGAACCTCGATAACATATCCTTGTGTTTGCGATTGGTTTACATTCTTGCAATTATTACTCTACTTTGCTTGCACTTATTACTTGCTCATCATACTTACTTGCTTGCATTCATCTTGTGACTCTTGCTTGGTAATAGTTGTAGCTTTAATTTTTAATTTGCCCCTTGATTAGCTTTGTCACCTATTCACCCCCCCCTCTAGGTGACTTTTCAACCTCTTCGACCTGTTTATATTGATCTGTTGCAACGACTTACCTTATCTTTGAAGGCATTCAAGCATGGCGTATAGGATCTTTCCCCTTCTCGATCTACACTACCAAAACAAAAGACAAACTATACTAGTAAGAGAAGGTTTGTTCATCACCATAGGCCATCAAGGGCACTTCAACGGCTAAGCAGTCTCGAAGCTATCAGATTCTCTTGGATTGCAAAACATCAGAGGGAAACAAAAAAAAACAAGAATAGAAGAACAAAAAAAAACTTTGAGATGATTCAATTAACAATGGAAGAAAAGTTTTACTTACACCAATGTCACCTCAGTACAAGCTTGATCTCCTTCCTCCTGAAAGTATCCTCTCCTCTCAGTTACATAAAGAAAAAATAAAAATTATAAAAAAGAAAAATAAAAACCTAAGTTACAATCTAAAAGTTAGCCTAAAAACCCTAAATTTGCTTCTGTACTCGACTGTTCGCCCTTCTCTGTTACTCTGTAGGGGTATTTATAGGAGATATAGGAAGTAGAGTCCCAGTACAACTCCTCAACGAAAAAGCATCGCCCACCGCCTCTGGATTGCCGCGGAAACGGGAAATTTGCCGCGTTTCCACGGCACTATTGTAGCCAAATACCACGCGCTTTCTCGCGTGGCATCCTCTGGTCCGTCCATCTGGGTAAATGCTTCTGGAAGTTGTGTACCGACTCTTTATTTTGAAAATTCGGGATAACTTGGGAAGCAAGTTACCCTAAATCCAAATCTTTTAAAACGATTTTATTATCTTTGCACTCTTCTCCCCTTATCTATAGCCTTGTCCTGCAAGCAATTAGGGTTTAGTAGAAGTCCATCCCTTTCCTTTTCTTTTAGTAATTGCAAATTTTGCACATGGGCTTGTACATGGGCTTTTTGGGCTTCTGGGCTTCATTTGGGCTTTTATTTCTTTATTTTTTTATTACTCAAGGCCTGCACACAATAAATAATAAAATATTAGTAATAGTGCATAATTAAAAGAATAAATAGGGAAATATGATAGTAAATGTAGTGATAAATATGCACTTTTTACTACCTATCACACCCCCACACTTATCTTTTTGCTCGTCCTCGAGTAAAAATCAAAGAGAAAGAGGAAAAGAAAAGAAAAATTAATCTACACTAACTCACTTTCGTAGGAATCACGGTTGCACTTAGCATGTGTAACAAGCCGTTAAACCCCTAGGTTACCCTAGAGGACGAGTATTGTCTCGTGAGGGTTTTTAGCGGATTACACCCACAAAATCCATAAAAAGGAAAATATTTGAAATATGTTTGAAGAGACTAAGTAGTCTATAAGTTTTTAGGATTATCATTTTTATTCATTCTTAAACTTAGTCTTTATATAGTAAATTGTTATCCATTTTAGGTAAGAATCAAAATTGAATTTTTATATAGTCTTTTTCGTTACCAAAAGTCATATGCATCCTTGTGAATCTTTACTAGGAATTCCTTCACTTGGACTCTCATGCCTCTTTGTTATTATTTTCTCTGTTTTTTTTTAATATGTATAACTCATCTAATTTTCTTTCGTGTAAGTATCAAGGCTTCTTGAGGCCCTCATACCTAATTAATTGACTATTAGATGTGTTAGTACATATAATATTTCTTAGTTTTCTTAAGCTTTCTAATCCACCCATGTAGCGAACTTAAAGTCGGTGGCTCCCAAACCGGTCGGTTTTAGGGCACCGGGTGAGAAAACACCCCGCGGACTTAAGGATTCGAGTGAATTAGGCCACAAAACTAAGGTTTTTATTTATAAAATCACCTTTAGGCTTGAATACTTATGCTTCTTGAGGCACATGTATCCAGCTTAATCAGTGAATTTTCTTTTTTTAATAATTTTTTTATTTTTTATAGGGCACAAGAGTCTTTGTCTTAGAATCCTAGATATGTAAATGTATTAGGTATGCACATTTCATTAAGGTAAAAATCAAGACTAATTACTTATTCAATTTTTCCTCCTATACCTAAAAATTCAACAATTTATTTATTTTAATCAAGTTTTTAGAAATCCTAATCATGATTTTCCTAATTCTTATGATTAACTTAGATTTCTTTCAAAAGATAAGTCAAAATATTGTCCCTTTTTTTTTTAGAAGTTAGTATATCTAACTATGTTAGTAAATCCTCACCCTCACCTATCTCATGCATTGTCCTCAATGTATGAATGAATGCATGTATGCATAAAAAAGAAGAAAGGGAAGGCAGATGTTACCTCAAGGTGGTGGTTCCGGTGGTGGTCTAATTGGTCCACGGAATGCGGCCCAATCGAATTTTCGTGGAATTCGGAGGAACCCACCAGAAATCTCTCTTGTATAACCCACTAAAATGATGTATGTATGAACATTTTTTATTAAAAATTCCACCCCTTCTAATTTCCAAATTTCATAATTATTTTCAGAGTCAATTGTGTCAACCGCCTTGTCCCAAAATGGAGTGTGAAAAGATGGAATGATTGACTTGGACTTAAGAAGTACGGGAACTAATACCGACTCAAGAAAGTGACTTAAGTCAAGTAAAGGTTCAGGAGTCGAGCTTGGTTCAAGAAGTGGGTCCAAATCAAGAAGTTGAAACTCAAGTCCACAATCATTTTCCCACAATGGAATGTGACTTAATATTGGTGATTCAAGTTCAAGAATGATAGGTGTAGGAATCAAACTGACTCTAAAATATTACTCAAATTGTGTAGCAAAACAGGAGTCAATATTAATTCGAGAATTTGAATTGGATCACAAATTTGAGAATCTAGGTCACATATCTCATTGAGTTCAATGTCATAAATATGAGAACTTGCCAATTTATCCATGGGATTTTCAAAATTATAAAATTGGTCAAGTTCAATATGATCATCAAAAATGGGTGTTTCAATTTCATTTTGAATTGGCACAGGATCCAATGTTGACTCGGGGAAAAGATTGAAATCAGGTGGAGACACCGGAGTCATTATTGAATCAGGAAGTAAAATTGAATCACTAAGTTGAGGTTCATGATCATATTCATTTTCAAGTTCAATTTCAGGAAAGGAATAACTTGCCAAACTGTCAATGTCATTTTCAAAATTTAGAGTTTGGGCAAGTTCAAATGATTGTACTGAATTAGAATCTTGTTTTCCAAAGCAACGTGACTCTTCGGCTCTAAGAGAATGGTTGCGACATCAGAAATGGCCGAACGGTGAGAACGTAAAGTTTGAACCATCATATCTATTTCATAATCACGAGCAATTCTAGCCTGAGTCATGGCTTCAAGCATCTTTTCATAGTCGATAGGTTCATCATTTTGTTGTGATAGGACTTGAAAAGATGAAGTGTTGTTGTGACAGTCATGATGAAATTGTGAGTCAGTTAGATTCTGTGATTGTTGCTTGGACTCACGCATCATCATGTCCAAGATTGATGGTGATTGTTACTTGGACTCATGCATACTCATCATTTCCAAGATAGATGGTTTTCTATTTAGAACTGGTAGGTCTGAGTATGAATCTTGGAAATATTGTGGACAAGGTGGATAAGGAGGACAAGTTGGTTGAAGATTGGACTCGGGGGAAGCGAAACCCCATGGACTCTGTGAAGAGTTGAAATTGTTATGGAAATTATGGTCATAAGATGAGGGGCATGGGTTATATTCATTCGGATAAGACCATTTCGGCACACTAGGTTGGTTAAAGTTAGGATGTGCCGGGTTGGTAATATCCGAAAAAGAGGTTGGTGTGCAATATGGATTAAAATTGAAAACATTGTTGTTATAGGCCATATCACACAATACAAACACAAACAAACAAAAAAAAAATTCTAACCTAATTTCATCGCAAACTTGAACTTAATCAATTCCAAACTTTAGACAAATTGGTAAGTTTTTTCATTCAATGAGATTGAACTTGAATGTGACCTCGATCCCCAACCTTGTGATTCAATTCCCATCTTTGAATCTATGTTGACTCCGGTACCCCTTACCTAATTTGGACCAATTTCTGAGCCAACATTTATTCCCATACCCATAGATCTAGAAATTGAATCACTAATTTTTAATAGTCACATTCCATTGATGGGAAAAGAATGTGAAATTAATTTTTTGATTTGGACTCAACTCTTAAACCAAAACTGACTTTTGAACCCAAAATTGATTTTCCCGATTTAGTAATGGCTCCCGAAGCTATCACTCTTGAGCCCAAGTTGACCATCCCATCAAGTCACATTTTTTTGTTAGACATAGGTATTTACCATGATGACTCTGGATGATTTTCCAAGACTATTAATGTAAAGGGAATAATTTTCATGATAAGATCTTTCATGATTCTATTCATATTAGAGATTGTAAATATGTAAGTAGAAAAGAAGTCATTAAAGGACGGTTCCATGAACTACCACATTATCTTGATTGGGCAGCAACGATTGGCCCAATCTGACCACCACCAGAACCACCAACTAAAAGGTAATATTGTCCTTCTCTTTCTTCTTTTTCATGTATTTATGCATACATTGAGGACAATGCATGAGATATGTTTGGGGAAGGGTTCTGACATAACATATATTTTCTTTTTATTAAAAAAAGAAAAAAATTAATATTTTCTTTACTTTTAAATACTGTTTGAAAAGAGAAACAATATTTTAACCTATTTTTTGTAAGAAATTAAGTTAATTTAAGGAATAGGAGAATCATAATTAGGATTTCTTATACTTGGTCAAAATAAGATTATTTGTTTAATTTCTAAGATTAGAAAGAAAATTTAAAAAAGTGATTTAATCTTGATTTTTACCTTGATGAAATATGCATACTTACAAACTTAAGGTTCAAAAACAAAGATTCTTATGCCTTATAAAAAAATAGAAATATATATATATATATATATATGTCAAAAATTCTCTAATTAGTTAGATACTTGTGCCTCATAAAGTATAAGTATTCACGCTTAAAAGTGCTCCATATAATAAATAAAATACTTAGTTTTGTGGCCTTATTTGCTCGAGTCCCTAAGTCCTTGGGATGTTTTCTTACCCGGTGCCCTAAGACCGTCCGATTTTGGTGTCACTGACTAAAGGCTCGTTAGATGGTGATTGAGATTTTACCTGCACACAAAATATAGTATTTCAGATTTAAGAATAGGATGTGCAAGGTACTCAATTCTACCGCTATAGCAAGTGGCTATGCGGGTCGTGATCCACAGGGAGGGACTAGCGATGGAAGCTTGTTTAGTAAGTTCTCTAAAGTGTTTGAATTAATGTTATTTACAATGAAGAAGTGTGAAAAAGATTGGGAATTGGTGATTTACACTAAAATTAAAAGAAAGAAAACTAAAAACTTACTTACTTACCTCTTCGGCCTGTTTACCTTTGATCCGTTGCAACGACTTACCTTGTCTTTGAAGGCATTCAAGCATGGCGTATAGGATCTTCCCCCTTCTCGATCTACACTACGAAAACGAAAGACAAACTATACTAGCAAGAGAAGGTTTGTTCATCACCATAGGCCATCAATTGCACTTCAATGGCTAAGCAGTCTCGAAGCTATCAGATTCTCTTGGATTGCAAGACATCAGAGGGAAAAAAAAACAAAATAAGAATAGAAGAACAAAAATAAACTTTGAGTTGATTTAATTAACAATAGAAGAAAAGTTTTACTTACACCGATGTCACCTCAGTACAAGCTTGATCTCCTTCCTCCATGAAAGTATCCTCTCCTCTCAGTTACATAAATAAAATTAAAAAATTACCAAAAAGAAAATAAAACCTAAATTACAATCTACAAGTTAGCCTAAGAAAAAACCCTAGATTTGTTTCTGTACTGCGCTGGACGCCCTTCTCTGTTGCTCTGCAAGGGTATTTATAAGGAGCTGGAAGAAGTAGAGTCCCAGTACAACTCCTCAACGAAAACGCATCGCCAACCGCCTCTGGATTGCCGCGGAAACGGGAAATTTGCCGCGTTTCCGCGGCACTATTGTAGCCAAATGCCATGCGCTTTCTCGCATGGCATCCTCTGGTCCGCCCATCTGGGTAAATGCTTCTGGAAGTTGTGTACCGACTCTTTATTTTGAAAATTCGGGATAACTTGGGAAGCAAGTTAGCCTAAATCAAAATCTTTTAAAACGATTTTATTATCTTTGCACTCTTCTCCCCTTATCTATAGCCTTCTCCTGCAAGCAATTAGGGTTTAGTAGAAGTCCATCCCTTTCCTTTTCTTTTAGTAATTGCAAATTTTGCACATGGGATTGTACATGGGCTTTTTGGGCTTCTGGGCTTCATTTGGGCTTTTATTTCTTTATTTTTTATTACTCAAGGCCTGCACACAATAAATAATAAAACATTAGTAATAGTGCATAATTAAAAGAATAAATAGAGAAATATGATAGTAAAAGTAGTGATAAATAAGCACTTTTTACTACCTATCACACCCCCACACTTATCTTTTTGCTCGTCCTTGAGTAAAAATCAAAGAGAAAGAGGAAAAGAAAAGAAAAATTAATCTACCCTAACTCACTTTCGTAGGAATCACGGTTGCACTTAGCATGTGCAACAAGCCGTTAAACCCCTAGGTTATCCTAGAGGACGAGTGTTGTCTCGTGAGGGTTTTCAGCGGATTACACCCACAAAATCCATAAAAAGAAAAATATTTGAAATATGTTTGAAGAAACTAAGTAATCTATAAGTTTTTAGGATTATCATTTTTATTCATTCTTAAACTTAGTCTTTATATAGTAAATTGTTATCCATTTTAGGTAAGGATCAAAATTGAATTTTTGTATAGTCTTTTTCGTTACCAAAAGTCATATGCATCCTTGTGAATCTTTACTAGGAATTCCTTAACTTGGACTCTCATGCCTCTTTATTATTATTATTATTATTACTATTTTTAATATGTATAACTCATCTAATTTTCTTTCGTGTAAGCATGAAGGCTTCTTGAGGCCCTCATACCTAACTAATTGACTATTAGATGTGTTAGTACATATATAAGTAATATTTCTTAATTTTCTTAGGCTTTCTAATCCACCCATGTAGCGAACTTAAAGTCGGTGGCTCCCAAACCGGTCGGTTTTAGGGCACCGGGTGAGAAAACACCCCACGGACTTAAGGATTCGAGTGAACTGGGCCACAAAACTAAGGTTTTTATTTATACAATCACCTTTAGGCATGAATACTTATGCTTCTTGAGGCACATGTATTCAGCTTAATTAGTGAATTTTTTTTATTTTATATATATTTTTAGTATTATTTTTTATAGGGCACAAGAGTCTTTGTTTTAGAATCCTAGATGTGTAAGTGTATTAGGTATGCACATTTCATTAAGGTAAAATTAAGACTAATTAATTATTCAATTTTTCCTCCTATACCTAAAAATTCAACAATTTATTTATTTTGACCAAGTTTTAGAAATCCTAATCATGATTTTCCTAATTCTTAAGACTAACTTAGATTTCTTTCAAAAGATAAGTCAAAATATTGTCCCTTTTTTTTTGGTTAGTTAGTTAGTATCTAACTATGTTAGTATGTTAGTAAATCCTCCCCCGCACCTATCTCATGCATTGTCCTCAATGTATGAATGAATGCATGTATGCATGAAACAGAAGAAAGGGAAGGAAAATATTACCTTAAGGTAGTGGTTCCGGTGGTGGTCTAATTGGTCCAGGAAATGCGGCTCAATCTACTTTTCGTGGAATTCGGAGGAACCCACCAGAAATCTCTCTTGTATAACCCACTAAAATGATGTCTGTATGAATATTTTTTAAAAATTCCTCCCCATCTAATTTCCAAATTTCATAACTATTTTCAGAGTCAATTGTGTCAACCGACTTATCCCAAAATGGAGTGTGAAAAGATGGAATGATTGACTTGGACTTAAGAAGTACGAGAACGAATACCGACTCAGGAAAGTAATTTAAATCAAGTAAAGGTTCAGGAGTCGAGCTTGGTTCAAAAAGTGGGTCCAAATCAAGAAGTTGAAACTCAAGTCCACAATCATTTTCCCATAATGGAATGTGACTTAATATTGGTGATTCAAGTTCAGGAATGATAGGTGTGGGAATCAAAACTGTCTCTAAAATATTACCTAAGTCGGGTAACAAAACAGGAGTCAATATTGATTCGGGAATTTGAACTTGATCACAGATTTGAGAATCTAGGTCACATTTCTGTTGAGTTCAATGTCATAAAAATGAGAACTTGCCAATTTATCCATGGGACTTTCAAAATATAAAATTGGTCAAGTTCAATATGATCATAAAAAATGGGTGATTCAATTTCATGATGAATTGGCACAGGATCCAATGTTGACTCGGGGAAAAGATTGAAATCAGGTGGAGACACCGGAGTCATTATTGAATCAGAAAGTAAAATTAAATCTCTAAGTTGAGGTTCATGATCATATTCATTTTCAAGTTCAATTTCAGGAAAGGAATAACTTGCCAAACTGTCAATGTCGTTTTTAAAATTTGGAGTTTGGGCAAGTTCAAATGATTGTACTGAAATAGAATCTTGTTTTCCAAAGCAACGTGACTCTTCGGCTCTAAGAGAATGGTTAGCGACATTAGAAATGGCCGAACGGTGAGAACGTAAAGTTTGAACCATCATATCTATTTCATGATCACGAGCATTTCTAGCCTGAGTCATGGCTTCAAGCATCTTTTCATAGTTGATAGGTTCATCATTTTGTTGTGATAGGACTTGAAAAGATGAAGTGTTGTTGTGACAGTCATGATGAAATTGTGAGTCGGTCAGATTCTGTGATTGTTGCTTGGACTCACGCATCATCATGTCCAAGATTGATGGTGATTGTTGCTTGGACTTATGCATACTCATCATTTCCAAGATAGATGGTTTTCTATTTTGAACTGGTGGATCTGAGTATGAATCTTGGAAATATTGTGGACAAGGTGGATAAGGAGGACAAGTTGGTTGAAAATTAGACTCGGGGGAGGTGAATCCCCATGGACTCTGTGAAGAGTTGAAATCGTTGTGGAAATTATGGTCATAAGATGGGGGGCATGAGTTATATTCATTCGGATAAGACCACTCCGACACACTAGGTTGGTTAAAGTTAGGATATGCCGGGTTGGTAATATCTGAAAAAGAGGTTGGTGTGTAATATGGAAGAAAATTGGAAAAATTGTTGTTATAGTCCATATCACACAATAAAACACAAAAAAAAAGCAAATAAAAAAGAAAAAATTCTAACCTAAGTTAGGGTAGACCTATGACCTAGACGACTCCTAACTGGTTAGACTGTCCACGGGAGGTATAATGCAGACTTTGACCACAAGTTAATCAGCCAGGTCAGGGCAAGATTGGTGGGAGGTTTTCCGTCAAATACGTTCCTTAATTAAATAACCATCAATCTTCAGGCTTTCGGCCCTCAATTACCTCCTAGACACTGATTTGGCAGGAGTCAAATTCCAGCACCGTTCCCCCTTAGGATAATCTCCTAATTGAGTTCGAGATGTCCCTAGGGCCAACGTCTACTCATTTTTAGTTAGGCTTGGGTTAGTGAGTGAGGAGATTGTTTGTGGGCCGAGGAAGGGTGATGAAATCCCCACCTTATCTTATTTATAGGACAGGCCCTTAAGTCAATTTAGTGCACGTGTAAAGCAATAAACCAATATTCACTCAAAAGCAATAAATCAGCCAAGGGTGCTTCCTGGTCTATATGTAATGCGAACGTACCTTGTCTCCAGCACTCTTCAACAGAAATTAAAAAAAAAAAATTAAATAGACACGTGCCTAAGATGTAAGAGTCTAATTTTTTTTTTATTTTTCAACAAATGGGTTACTGTTAATTAATTAGCAGTGTGCAGGGTGATTACAGAGAAAAATTAACAGAACAGCAAGTCTAACTTTAACTTTCCAGCAACCTGCAGAAAACAGAGTGAGTACTGAACTACACAGGCCGCGGAAACGCGGCTATTGCCGCGCAAACGCGGCTCTGTAGTAGGCTATGCTGCTCTGCCTTCGAGGGCAGAGGCACAGAGTTGCTATATGTCCTTTGCTGCTGTTAGTTTCCTGTTCTCTGATCCTACAAATAAAAAGAATAAATAAATCAATAATTAGTTTTTTTAAGAGAGAAACTTACCGTCCCTCCCCGGCAACGACGCCAAAATTTTGATTGAGTTTTTACCTTCACACAAATATAGAATTTCAGTCTTAAGAATAGGATGTGCAAGGTGCTCAATACTACCGCTATAGCAAGTGGCTATGCGGGTCGTGATCCACAGGGAGGGACTAGCGATGGAAGCTTGTTTAGTAAGTTCTCTAAAGTGTTTGAATTAGGAAGAAGATGGTAGATTAAGAAGATGGAAATAAATTATATACAAGAAATTGAAAAGAGTGATGAAGATGTTGGTGATCTAAACTAAAGAATTAAAAGAAAGAAAACTAAAAATTAAAAATTAACATACTTACCTCTTCGACCTGTTTACCTTTGATCTGTTGCAACGACTTACCTTGTCTTTGAAGGCATTCAAGCATGGCGTATAGGATCTTTCCCCTTCTCGATCTACACTACCAAAACAAAAGACAAACTATACTAGCAAGAGAAGGTTTGTTCATCACCATAGGCCATCAAGGGCACTTCAACGGCTAAGCAGTCTCGAAGCTATCAGATTCTCTTAGATTGCAAGACATCAGAGGGAAACAAAAATAAAACAAGAATAGAAGAACAAAAATAAACTTTGAGTTGATTCAATTAACAATGGAAGAAAAGTTTTACTTACACCGATGTCACCTTAGTACAAGCTTGATCTCCTTCCTCCATGAAAGTATCCTCTCCTCTCAGTTACATAAATAAAAAATAAAAATTACAAAAAGAAAAATAAAAACCTAAGTTACAATCTAAAAGTTAGCCTAAAAACCCTAAATTTGCTTCTGTACTCGACTGTTCGCCCTTCTCTGTTGCTCTGCAGGGGTATTTATAGGAGATATAGGAAGTAGAGTCCCAGTACAACTCCTCAACGAAAACGCATCGCCAACCGCCTCTGGATTGCCGCGGAAACGGGAAATTTGCCATGTTTTCGCGGCACTATTGTAGCCAAATGCCACGCGCTTTCTCGCGTGGCATCCTCTGGTCCGTCCATCTGGGTAAATGCTTCTGGAAGTTGTGTACCGACTCTTTATTTTGAAAATTCGGGATAACTTGGGAAGCAAGTTACCCTAAATCCAAATCTTTTAAAACGATTTTATTATCTTTGCACTTTTCTCCCCTTATCTATAGCCTTGTCCTGCAAGCAATTAAGGTTTAGTAGAAGTCCATCCCTTTCCTTTTCTTTTAGTAATTGCAAATTTTGCACATGGGCTTGCACATGGGCTTTTTGGGCTTCTGGGCTTCATTTGGGCTTTTTTTTCTTTATTTTTTTATTACTCAAGGCCTGCACACAATAAATAATAAAACATTAGTAATAGTGCATAATTAAAAGAATAAATAGGGAAATATGATAGTAAATGCAGTGATAAATATGCACTTTTTACTACCTATCATGTATATACATGAAACAAATGAAAAGAGAAGGAAAATTACTCATGGTGGTGGTTCCGGTGGTGGGTCTGATTGGGCCAAGCGTTGCTATCCAATCAAGATAATGTGGTCGCTCACGGAACCCATCTTTATTGACCTCTTTTCTATTTACATGTTTATAATCCCCAATATTAATAGGATCATGCAAGATCCTAGCATGAAAATTATTCCTTTTACATGATCAATCTTGGAAGATCATCACTGAGTCATTCTGTCAATACCTTGATCCAACAATAGAATGTGGTTTAGTGGAATGGATGATTTGGGCTTTGAAATGAAAAGTTCGGGATCCAATACTAACTCGAAAAAATCAACTTTGGGTTCGAGAGTCGGTTTAGGTTCAAAGTTGAGTCCAAATCAAAGAATTTAATTTCACATTCTGTTTTCATCAATGAAGTATGACAATCCAAAAGAGTTCAATTTCAAAATCCATGGCTACAGGAATCAATGTTGGCCAAGGAAATGGGTCTAACTTGAATAAGGATGCCAGAGTCAACATAGATTCACAGATTGGAATTGAATCACAAAGTTGTGGGTCGAGTTCACATTCATTTTCAAGTTTAATTTCATTGAAATGAAAACTTGCCAACTTGTCAATTGGTTGATTTGGTCAAGCTCAAGGTTTTGTAGTGAAATTGAATCTTGGTTAAAGTCTTCAAGATTTCATGATTCTTGGTTTTCATCAATATGATTAGAAGTGTTAGGAATAGTCAAAAATTGGGTAGGGAGAGTTTCCTTATTCATACACATGTTTTTCAATTGACTAAGTCTAGCTTCTATCATATTGAAAAGATCACTTTGGAATTGAATCATGGATTCCGTACTCTTTTCTAAGTCCGTATGTTCTTCTTACTGTGGGACTTGAAAAATAGAGTAAGGATCTTGAATTTGAAAACTTTGATGGGATTTTAAGTCTTCTAGATTTTGAATTTGTCGCTCGAGTTCCTCTAAGGCTTCCATCCTCATTTTCTAGTCAATTAGTTCTTCTAATGGTTGTTTGGGAGGAGTATATAAAGCTGGATGCTGGTAAGATGGCTGACTATATGATTCGAGAGAGTTGTGTCCCTACTGACTCTTTGAAGAGTGGTGATTATTCCAGTCTTGTTCATACTATTGGGACAGGGGCACATATTGAGTCGGATAAAACCAATCTGACATACTTAGTTGGTTACAGTTATGAAATGTCGGGTTGGTAAAATTCGAGTCAAAAGAGGAAGAGTGAAGTATGAATCACTATATGTATTGGAATAATTATAATTATAATCCATAACACAAAGATATCAAGAAAAAAATAAGCAAACAAACAGTCAAACACAGAAAAAGAAAATTTCATAAACAAGCCTATCAAGGGTTGACCTAGACCTAGACGACTCCTAACTGATTAGACTGTCCACGGGGGGTACACTGCAGAATCTGACCACAAGTTAATCGGCCAGGTAGGGACAAGACCAGTGGGATGTATCCGTGCCGGAGCAATTGGCCTAATTATGCCAAATCACTTTTCTTTGAAGTTTCGCCTCTCAATCCCCAACCATTGACACTGATTTGACAAGCGTCAAACTCTAACAACTTTTCCCTTTAGGTCAATCTCCTAAATGAGTCCGAGATGTCCCTAAGAGCTAACGTCTAGCAAGTTTTATATAGGCTTGGGTTGTGTGAGTAGGGAGGTGGTTTTTGGGATAAGGGAGGGTAATGATTTTCCCACCTTATGTTTTATTAGGATATTCCCTTAAGTTCAATTAGTGCAAGTGTGCAATACAGATAAGAATGAGCACACAAAGTAATTAAATCACCCACGTGTTTGTCCTAAGCTATATGCAATGTAATATGTACACCTCAGTCCAGATCACAACAACAGAAGAATAAAATACAGTATACTCGAATGAAAATTGACACGTGCCTAGATGCAAATGTCTAAAACGTTTTAAAATATTCAATTACCGTATTTTAGTTCTTAAAATTATTACAGTGCAAGGTAATATAAAAAAAAACTAGCAGTAGAATATAACAATATAAAAGAATTTACCCAACCACACAAAGCAAGTGTGGACTTCTGCAATGCTAAAAATTTGACCTGCACACTAAAAATAAAGAAGAAAAGTTAACAAAAACATGATATCAAACCGTTCCCATTCCCGGTAACGGCGCCAAAATTTGATCGGGGGAGGTCGCGCATGAAAAGTGTATGTTTTGAAATCAAGAGTTAAAAGTGCGTGCTTTGGCTTCCTCGATTCATCTGTTATAGCATAGAGGCTAAATAGGTCGAGTCCACATGAACGGAAAACGGTAAAAGCTTTACCGATCTATTCATGTGTGTGTTAAAGTTTCTTCAACATTTTAAAGAATCAAAAGAAAAAAAACAAAAAATGAGAAAAGAAGAGTAATGTGAAACACGAAGAAGTGGGAACATAGAAGAGAAGATATTTGTGATTTTTGATAGAATTTCTAAAATAAAGTGAAAGAAAAAGAAAACCCATGACTACTAACTATTAATGGCTCTACTAACCATGCTAACCTCTTAGTGATAGTTGCCTCACATGTATCCTTGGCCATCACTAGTCCTTGGTTCAAGAGTATTTCAAAGCATGACCCATAAGATAACTCATCACATCTAAACTCAACAAATAAGTGCAAGCTATACTTAAACCATCAAAGCTAAACAGGAGCAAACATGGAATAAATTAATATTAGCTTGTTAGAAAGTTAGGATGTTGGAGTGTTAGAATCCATCATCATGAGCCATCAATGGCTCTTGCAAGAGCAAGACCAAGTAGAGGCTATTAGATTCATGTGGATTATCAAGTAAGGGGTAAGCAATTTAGTGGTTAGTGGTTAGTTGCCATGAAAGAAAATTAGCTAAGCATGTAAAAAGAGTTAGAGAGAAAAAATAAGGAGAGATAAAGTTAGAATCTTTCATTGAGTTTTGATGATTACAAAACATATATAGTTATTTGTACTAATCATGTTTTAATGTTTAAGTGTGTTTCAGGGTTCTAAAGATTCATGGAGTTTTCTTCCTAAAGGGGGTTGTTTTGACTCAAGTCGGTTCATTTCGGGTTCAAGAATCAAGCTTGCAAGATCATATGGAGAAGCCCACTTGAAGACTTTGTAGTCACCTAGAACCTTTGTAAGACTTAGTTTGTTAAAGTTTGAGGTTGTGGTAAATTGGCTCTAAAACACACACACACTTTTCAAAATACAAGTTTTTAGTTTTGGTATTTGTTTTAAGTTCATGCTTTGGTCTCTATACATGATTCAAATCTTTACCAATTTTATATCTTGTTTACATCATGTATACCTATCTTTTCAGCATGATACTTAGCCATATTTTCCTACAAAATTATTTTGAAAATTTTCTCAAGTCCAGAAAAATCCTACTTCAAAATCTGTTTCAGGCCTGGCGGTCGACCGGGCCGGTCGACTGGACCTATTCCAGGCCAGGACGGTCGACCGCCCGGTCGACCGAGTCCTGTGTCCAGGACGTGCACGCTTGTGCACGTCTGTCGGTCGACCGACCGAAAACAGCTTGCTCTCTGTTTTTTTGGCGGTTGACCGCCCGGTCGACCGACAGTTAAAAACTGTGTTTGCCCTTTGCGGCTGGTCGACCGGCCGGTCGACCCAAGTCCAACGGCTAGTTGCCAACAGGGCTGCCGGTCGACCGGACCGGTCGACCGACAAGCCTGTCAGCTGCCAACGGCTCTTTCCTCTTTGGTGAAAATCTGAATTCTGATTTTCACCCTGTTTTGTGGCAGGATTTTTCTGACTTTTTGGGGGTTATTTTCTGATCAAATAAACTTAATTTAAATGTGTTTTAATCCCTTCCTCTCCCTATAAATAGAGGAGATTGGTCTCTTGCAAAAACACCAAGAAAAATCCCTAGTTTACAAGTTTTCAAAAGAAAGAAAAAGTTTCAAAGCTCTCAATTCTCTCTTGCATTCTTGGCTATTGTTTTTCAGTTGTGTTCTCAAGCAAGTTTTATTTACAACTGAGTTTGTTTTTCTCACTACACTTCTAGAGCCAAAAATCCCATCCTCATTCTATAAGGAAGTTGTAAAGAGAAAGTTTGTAAGAAGTTTGTGATCCTTTTAGTGATCACTTGGCTACTTGTTCCTTCTTCTTGTTCTTGTTGAGATACCTCTTCGGTAGAGGTTTGTAAGTGGTGGAGTTCGGTACTCCGATCTTCGGTAGACCCTGTAAAGTCCTCGGTGGATAGTGGAAACCCTTCACGGCGGTGAAGGCGGGGAGTAGAGCGGTGGCTCGAACCTCGAAACAAATACTTTATGTTTGCGATTGATTTTCTCTTTGCACTCTATTGCTCTTACTTTCTTGCTTGTGATATTGCTATTCTTTCATACCTTGTGATATATCTTGTGTGCATTTCATTATTGCTTCAAATTCATTTCTTGTTACATTGTCGATCATTACTCATACAACAAGATTGCAATACGCACCTCAAACTCATATCTAGAGGAATCACGAGGAAGGAGTTCAGAGCCCTTCACCGGGTATTCGACTCTTAGTCTTATTTTGAGTGATCGTTGCATCATTCATTCATACTTGTTTTAAAAAGATTGTTAGATTAGCTTTTACACCTATTCACCCCCCCTCTAGGTGTTTTCAATTGGTATCAGAGCATTGGTCTCTAGGCTCTTGGCTTAACAACCTTAGAGAGATCACTATTTGCTAATCATTTCATCCATTTTTTACACACTTCCACTTAGTAAAAATGGCCGATGGAATTAAGACCCCCCAAAGTTTGATGGCCTTAACTTTCCCATATGGAACGTTAAGATGACCGTTTTTTTGCAATCCCTAGGAAGCCAGGTTGCAAAGGCGGTGACCAAACCATTTAGTGCACCCACCGGTGATGAGTCCACTTGGTCCGAAATTGAGACCAAAGAATTTGATGCTAACTCTAGGGCACACTATGCATTACTCCAAGCACTTAATGATGATGATATCGCTAGAGTAATTCATTGCAAATCCGCACATGAAATTTAGACTCACTTGCTTGTTACTCATGAGGGAACCTCACAAGTGAAGAGGGCTAAAATAGACCTTCTTTGTTCCCAATATGAAAATTTTTCTATGAATGAAAATGAAACCATAGATGATATGGTTACTAGATTTACCAAGATTACTAATGGACTTTCTTCTCTAGGTGATGGTATTGACAACGACCAAAGAGTAAGGAAGATCATCCGGGCTCTTCTTCCTTCATGGGAAGTCAAAGCAACTACCTTGAAGGAACTCAATGACAAGGAGGAGATGGAGCTTATAGGTCTTATTGGGAACCTCAAGACCCATGAGATGGAGAGAAAAGCAAGAGAAGAAATGGCTCCCTACAAGAAGAAAGCTATTGCCCTCAAAAGTCAATCCTCATACTCCGACGAAGACGATGAAGAAGAAGATGACAAAGAGCTCTCACTTCTTGTTAAGAACGTTCGGAGGATGTATAACAAGGCAAAGTTCCAAGGTAGAAGGAGATGGCAAGGAGGCAAATAAGAGAGGAAAATTATTTGCTTCAATTGTCAAAAACCGGGTCATATTGTTGTGGAATGCCCGGATAAAGTCAAGCCCTCCACCTCCAAGAAGCCTTACAAGAAGAAAGCTTTAAAGGCCACTTGGGATTCCGAGAGTGAATCCGAGGAGGAAGTTGACACAGCAAACATGTGCTTCATGGCAAATGAAGGCACAAGCAAGGTAACCCCCGATACCTCTTTTGATTGTGAGCTTTCCATGGATGAATTAGGAGAAGCATTTGTAGAACTCTCACATAACTATGATTTTCTTAAGAAAAAGTATTTAAAAATGAAAAAAAAATGAGTCTCTTAATCATCATGTTTTTACTCTTACTAAAGAAAAAGATGAATTATCTTCTACTTTAGTTTCCACCCAAAAAGATTTTGATAACTATAAGATTTTCTTGCAAAGGTAAGTTTCCACAAGTTGATAAAAATAAAATTATCATGCTAAAAGAAAAAATTGATTCTCTAGGAGTTGTTTTGAAAAAATGTGAATTTGATAAGAATAGGCTTGAGGCTATGTTTCCTAAGAAACAAGCCCCTAAGAAACAACCCCATGTTATGCATGCTCATGTTCATAAATCACAACCTTTACATCATGCCAAACCCCCCAAACATGCTCACCCTCCACACACACATCATGCATTCATGTATGGGAAGGTATTTTCATGCACTTTTTGTGGCCGTAAAGGTCACTTAGTTAAGTTTTGCTATGATAAACTTAATGCATCTCATCATAATGTTTGGGTTCGAAATACTAACTTTCAAGGACCCAAGAAAATTTGGGTACCAAAGTCAATAAATTTGTTAAATGATGTAGGTACTTTCCAAGGTGCAACGACGTAAAGGATTGTGGTATCTTGATAGTGGTTGCTCAAGGCACATGACTTGGGATATCAACAACTTTGCAATCCTATCAAGATACCATGAAGGTGGCTCCGTCACCTTCGGAGATGATACCAAGGGAAAAATCATCGGTATTGGTAATGTTAAACTTGGTACATCCCCTTTAATAGAAAATGTTGTTTTAGTTGATGGCCTCAAGCATAATCTCTTGAGTGTTAGTCAACTTTGTGACAAAGGTTTTGATGTTGTTTTGATAACATAGCTTGTAGAGTTTTTGATAGACAATCTAACACATGTATATTTTACGGTTTTCGTGAAAGCAATATATACATGATTGACTTGTCTAATATGTCTTGTAATGCTACTTGTTTGAAAGCCCTTGATGATGACTCTTGGTTGTGGCATAGAAGATTAGGCCACATTTCTTTTGACCATCTATCTAGGTTAAACAATAAGGAAATGGTGAAGGGTATTCCTTGCTTGAACTTTAAAAAGGACCGCGTTTGTGACGCGTACCAACTTGGGAAACAAATCAAGTCCTCTTTCAAGTCAATCAAGGATATCATGACATCACGTCCCATGGAGTTGATCCATATGGATTTGTTTGGTCCTACTCAAACCAAAAGTCTAAGTGGGAATCGTTTTGCATTTGTTTTGGTTGATGATTTTTCGCGTTTTACATGGGTTTTCTTTTTAGAGCACAAAAATCAAGCCTTTTCATCTTTTCAAGCCTTTAAGAAAAGAGTTGATAAGGAAAAAGATTCTTCAATTTTAAGAATAAGAAGTGATAGAGGAGGTGAATTCATTAACCTACCCTTTACCACTTTTTGTGAAGAACATGGAATTAAGCATGAACTATCTTGTCCTAGAACTCCACAACAAAATGGAGTAGTTGAACGAAAAAATCGAACATTACAAGAGATGGCTAGGACAATGATTAGTAAATATGGTCTCCCACATTATTTGTGGGCCGAGGCCGTTAATACATCATGCTATATATCAAATCGTGTTTTCTTATGCAAAAATACTTCAAAAACATCTTTTGAGATTTATTTTTCTAGAAAGCCAAATGTTTCATACTTTAAAGTTTTTGGATGCAAATGTTTTGTTTTAAATACAAAAGACAATTTGAGAAAATTTGATGCTAGGTCTTATAAAGCAATCTTTGTAGGTTACTCAAATACTAGTAAAGCTTATAGAGTTTTCAATAAGTCATCTTTAACTATTGAAGAATCTATACATGTAAAATTTGAGGAATCTAATGTGTTTGTTAAGAATGTTGTAGAAATAGATTCTTTGCATGAAGACATGGAGAAAGTCACTTTGAAGGACTCACTTACTATTGAAGGCATGCCAAAGGATGATGAAGGAAGTGAAACTAAGGATCAAGAGGCTCAAGGAAATGAAATTCAAAGAATTGAAGTGGAGCCTACTCAACAACTTCCAAAGGATTGGAGATACAATCCACATCATCCCAAGGACCTTGTTTTAGGTGAAGTATCTCAAGGGGTAACTACTCGTTCTCAACTTCATGATTTTTGTGGACACTATGCTTTTATTTCTCAATTTGAACCCAAAAGCGTCCTTGAAGCCGAGGCCGACTCATATTGGTTGCTAGCCATGCAAGAGGAACTCAATCAATTTGAGCGCAACCAAGTTTGGCACCTTGTTCCTAGGCCCCATGATAGACCAACAATTGGTACTAAGTGGATCTTTAAGAACAAGTTGGATGAGTCGGGTAACGTTGTTAGGAATAAAGCTAGGTTAGTTGCCCAAGGTTACACTCAAATCGAAGGTATCGATTTTGATGAACCTTTGCACCCGTAGCACGGCTTGAAGCCATACGGATGACACTTGCATTTGCTTCATATAAAGATTTTAAGCTTTTTCAAATGGATGTTAAAAGTGCTTTCTTAAATGGATTTATTGAAGAGGAGTGTATGTTGAACAACCCCCCGGGTTTGTTGATCCTACACATCCGGATTTTGTTTTCAAACTTGACAAAGCTCTTTATGGTTTAAAACAAGCCCTAGGGCTTGGTATGAAAGGCTATCTTCATTTCTAATTTCAAATGGTTTTAAGAAAGGAAAATTGATACTACTTTATTTACAAAACATGTTGAAAATGATATTCTTATTGTGCAAATTTATGTGGATGATATCATTTTTGGTTCTACTAATGAAACCCTTTGCTAAGCTTTTGAATCATGCATGAAGAAAGAATTCGAAATGTCTATGATGGGGGAGTTCAACTATTTCCTTGGTCTCCAAATCAAGCAAAGAAAGGATGGGATCTTCATCAATCAAGCCAAGTACACAAAGGAACTTATCAAGAGGTTCGGGCTTGAAGGAGCTAAAGTGAGCAAAACTCCCATGGCAACAACCACAAAGCTTGACAAGGATGAACAAGATAAAAGTGTAGACATTAAGCTTTATCGTAGCATGATTGGTAGTTTATTGTATTTGACGGCTAGTAGGCCGGATATTATGTTTTGTGTATGTCTTTGTGCTCGTTTTCAATCATGTCCTAAGGAGTCTCATTTAGTAGCGGTAAAACACATTATTAGATACCTTAAGGGCGCAATTGAAATGGGTTTGTGGTATCCGAAAACCGGACAATTTAACATGACGAGTTTTTCGGATGCCGACTATGCGGGTTGTAGGGTAGATAGGAAGAGTACCAGTTGAACACGTCAATTTCTTGGTAATTGTCTTGTTTCTTGGTCTTCCAAAAAGCAAAATTCGGTAGCCCTTTCAACCGCCGAGGCGGAGTATGTTGCAGCCGGAGCTTGTTGTGCACAAGTTCTTTGGATGAAACATACTCTCCTTGACTATGATTTGCATTTTGATCATATTAAAATATTTTGTGATAATACTAGTACTATTCATATGACTAAAAATGCAAATCAACATAGTAAAACTAAGCACATTGACATTAGGTATCACTTTCTTAGAGATCATTATGAGAAAGGTGATATTGATATTGATTATGTTTCTACCGATTTTCAACTTGCCGATATTTTTACAAAACCTCTAGACTATGCTAGATTTTCATTTATTTGTGGTGAGTTGAATGTTTGCATTATGGATTCTTGAAAGAAAATTTTCTTATTGTTTACCCTTTTTGATGTATGACAAAAAGGGGGAGAAAAAGTTTAGTTTATTAAGACTTTGGAGTTTTTAAGTTTTTATGCAAAAGTTTTTATGCACTTTGAATTTTGTTTTGTGCATTGTGTTTTATGCTTTATGTATATAGCCATTCATTTTTTATACATAGTCATTCTTTTATACATAGCATAATTTGAGGGGGAGCTTCCAAGCTCCTTTCCCATGTTTAAAATAACTATATGTTTTGTCATCATCAAAAAGGGGGAGATTGTTGGCCCAAGGTTACAATCACCTCTTTTATTGAGTTTTGATGATTACAAAACATATATAGTTATTTGTTCTAATCATGTTTTAATGTTTAAGTGTGTTTCAGGGTTCTAAAGATTCATGGAGTTTTCTTCCCTAAAGGAAGGTTGTTTTGACTCAAGTCGGTTCATTTCGGGATCAAGAATCAAGCTTGCAAGATCATATGGAGAAGCCCACTTGAAGACTTTGTAGTCACCTAGAACCTTTGTAAGACTTAGTTTGTTAAACTTTGAGGTTGTGATAAATTGGCTCTAAAACACACACACCTTTTCAAAATACAAGTTTTTAGTTTTGGTATTTGTTTTAAGTTCATGCTTTGGTCTCTATACATGATTCAAATCTTTACCAATTTTATATCTTGTTTACATCATGTATACCTATCTTTTCAGCATGATACTTAGCCATATTTCCCTACAAAATTATTTTGAAAATTTTCCCAAGTCCAGAAAAATCCTACTTCAAAATCTGTTTCAGGCCTGGCGGTCGACCGGGCCGGTCGACTGGACCTATTCCAGGCCAGGAGGGTCGATCGCCCGGTCGACCGAGTCCTGTGTCCAGGATGTGCACGCTTGTGCACGTCTGTCGGTCGACCGACCGGTTGACCGACCGAAAACAGCTTGCTCTCTGTTTTTTTGGCGGTTGACCGCCCGGTCGACCGACAGTTAAAAACTGTGTTTGCCCTTTCCGGTCGGTCGACCCAAGTCCAACGGCTTGTTGCCAACAGGGCTGCCGGTCGACCGGACCGGTCGACCGACAAGCCTGTCAGCTGCCAACGGCTCTTTCCTCTTTGGTGAAAATCTGAATTCTGATTTTCACCCTGTTTTGTGGCAGGATTTTTCTGACTTTTTGGGGGTTATTTTCTGATCAAATAAACTTAATTTAAATATGTTTTAATCCCTTCCTCTCCCTATAAATAGAGGAGATTGGTCTCTTGCAAAAACACCAAGAAAAATCCCTAGTTTACAAGTTTTCAAAGAAAGAAAAAGTTTCAAAGCTCTCAATTCTCTCTTGCATTCTTGGCTATTGTTTTTCAGTTGTGTTCTCAAGCAAGTTTTATTTACAACTGAGTTTGTTTTTCTCACTACACTTCTAGAGCCAAAAATCCCATCCTCATTCTATAAGGAAGTTGTAAAGAGAAAGTTTGTAAGAAGTTTGTGATCCTTTTGGTGATCACTTGGCTACTTGTTCCTTCTTCTTGTTCTTGTTGAGATACCTCTTCTGTAGAGGTTTGTAAGTGGTGGAGTTCGGTACTCCGGTCTTCGGTAGACCTTGTAAAGTCCTCGGTGGATAGTGGAAACCCTTCACGGCGGTGAAGGCGGAGAGTAGAGCGATGGCTCGAACCTCGAAACAAATACTTTGTGTTTGCGATTGATTTTCTCTTTGCACTCTATTGCTCTTACTTTCTTGATTGTGATATTGCTATTCTTTCATACCTTGTGATATATCTTGTGTGCATTTCATTATTGCTTCAAATTCATTTCTTGTTACATTGTCGATCATTACTCATACAACAAGATTGCAATACGCACCTCAAACTCATATCTAGAGGAATCACGAGGAAGGAGTTCAGAGCCCTTCACCGGGTATTCGGCTCTTAGTCTTGTTTTGAGTAATCGTTGCATCATTCATTCATACATGTTTTAAAAAGATTGTTAGATTAGCTTTTACACCTATTCACCCCCCTCTAGGTGTTTTCACTTATGTACTACTCTCTTCCCTATTACAAGATCTATAAGAAATGAAAAATACAAAAGAGAAAGAAAAAGATCAACTAACCTAAACTAAAGAAAGAGAAACTCCTCTCAAAACTCTTCTCCCCCTGCTCTGGAGAATACTAGGCTTTTATAGGCAAAATCAGTGGTACAGAAGGGGCATACTGGGCCATACGGGCCACGCGTTGAAGTATGACGCGTGGGCCGCATTTCGCGGCCATGCTGCGGCCGCTCGCGCAGCGCCGCAGCGTGGACTTGTACCTGAAGTATGGGTTATGTTCTGGTCTCTGGTTTCTTATTTTCTGCTCCTGTAGCAGCAGAATGGGCTTCCAAGGTCATTAGCTCTATTAGGATCTAAAAATCACCAAATAAATGAGATTTTTGATCTTCTTCTTCATTCCACATCATGGACCTAGGAACACACAAGAAAATTATTATTTAACAGAATTTTATAAAGAATAAGTGTGAAAAATATGAGAAGAAATATGCAATATTGGAGACTAATCATCATCCCAAAAATCTCTTCTTAGATAATGAATCAAAGGGAGTAACTACTAGATTCAAGCTTCATGATATTTGTGGTCATTTTGCTTCCATTTCACATATCGAACTCAAAAACATCCTCGAGGCCGAGGGCGACTCATATTGGTTACTTGCAATGTATGAGGAGCTCAATCAATTTGAGCATAATCAAGTTTGACATCTTGTTCCTAGGCCTATGATAGACCAACAATTGGAACTAAATAGGTCTTTAGAAACAAGTTGGATGAGTTGGGTAATATAGTTAAAAATAAGTTAGGCTAGTGGCCAAAGATTATAATCAAATTGAGGGAATTGATTTTGAGGAAACCTTTCCACCCGTGGCACGACTCAAAGCCATACGGATGACCCTTGCTTATGCCTCATTTAAGGTTTTAAATTGTTTCAAATGGATGTTAAGAGTGCTTTTCTAAATGGTTTTTTAGATAAAAAGGTGTATGTTGAACACCTCGGGTTTGTTAATCTTACACATCCTGATTATGTTTTTAATTTGAAAAAACTTTATATGGTTCGAAACAAGCCCAAGAGTTTGGTATGATAGACTTATTAGTTTTCTTTTAAACACGAGTTTTGTCAAAGGTAAAGTAGATACCACTTTATTACTAAGCATGTTGTAATGATATTTTAATTATACAAATCTATGTTGATGATTGGTCATCAATAATGCATATTTTTAATCACATTTTCATACTTATTTTTTATAAAATATTACTATTTAATTCATTATTGTTTAGTAATGTGCAAGCCTCCATAATCCAAGAGAAAGCCCAAAAGAAGCCCAAAAGCCCACAATTATTATGAAAATAAAGATTAATTGGGAAGATAAATGAAGCTTCTAGTCTATCCCATTTAAATTTGAGTTTTAAATTAATTTAATTTAAAATCTAAAGGTGAAAAAGGATAGAACAAGATAAATCCCATTCCGATTGAAGATAAAGGTAGACTTCTATTCAAATTCTGGTTGCTTACACCACAAGTCAAAGATAAAGGATAGAAAATTTGAATTTAACCCGGATTTAGAGATAACTTGATCTCCAAGTTATCTTGGAGATAGAAAATTTTAAAATTCGGGGATCAAACAAAGATTCTGAGGATAGATCTCCACATGAACGGACGAGATGAAGTCACGCGCCAAAGCACGTGACCAAACGCCACAAAAATGCCTCGACAAGCCCTTTTTCGCCACGAAAACGCGGCAATCCTGGGGCCCGTGCGTTGAATTTTGGAGGAAGTATTCTATTGGGACTCTGCTTTCATCTCTTATAAATATCCCTGAAGAGTAGTAGAGGAGAGGCATCTCAGAGATGAGTATAGGATTATTTGTTTAGCCATTTATTTTCAAATTTTCATTGTATTATCTAGCTTTTAATTTAAAGAAGAAGATTTTGAAGAAGGACATTGTAATTGGCAAGTGACAATTAATAAAGGTTCATTTTCTTTTCATCTCTTTTGTTCTTTAATTTAGTGTTATTGCTTTAGTTTGTTTATTTTCTTTTTTTCTTTTCTTTTTGATGCATATTTCCCTTCTCCATTATATATCTTGTTAAAAATAAAAATATGATTAACTAATTTATCTTGTAGTTTGCTAATCTCTCGATCAACTTAAGTTTAGTCCAAAAGATGAACTAATTGAACTCGATGTTTGTTTGAAATCCTAGGATTAAATTGATGTTCTTGAAGATAAATAATTAGTTAAGTTGAACTAATTTAGGGTTGCACTTTTTAAAGGTTACTTTTAGCTCATATTTAGATATTTTGATAGCATTATGCTAGGTTTAAAAGACTTTCTTATGCTATGCTTAGAAACTAGGATGAACTAAAGTTTAAATTTATTATGTACTTTAATTAGAGTTTACAATATTCTTACTCATCTTATTTGATTCTCAATCAAAACCCTAGGGTAGATCTTTATAAATTCAACATGATGTTCTCCCTTCTTAGACTAATACTTGGTTGTGATAGATGATTAGTGGATTATAATTTTTTTTGCTTAATTAAATCCCTTACTTTCAACTAAAATCTCTTTTTCAAGCTATCTGTGCAGAGAAATCATTCCGAAAAGCTTCCATCGCTTCCCTCCTGTGGATCGACCCGTCTAGCCTCTGCTACGCGGTTACATTGAGAAGAGACTAAGAACTTTCTGACCTTAACTCTTGACTTTACTTCCAATTCATTTCTTTTCTCAATCAAAATTTTAGCGCCGTTGCTAGGAGGCAACGATAAAATATTCTCTAGAACTAATTTTTTTTATTTTTGTTTGTAGGATCTGATAACAGGGAAAAATAACTGCAGCTAAGGACATATAGCTACTCTGTGCCTCTGCCCTAGAAGGCAGAGCAATAGAGCCTACTAAACAGCCACGCAAAAGTGGCAAAAGCCGCGTTTTCGCGGCCGTGGTAGATTACGACTGATTCATCTTTTGCAGGTCTGCTGCAAATTGCAAGTCCTATTTAATGCTTTGATAGTTTTTCTCTGTGAACACCCTGCATACTGCTAACTAATAAACAGTAACCTATTAGTTGATTAACTTAAAAAAAATTTTGACTCTTGCATCTAAGGCACGTGTCTATTTAATTTTTTTTTATTTCTGTTAAAGAGTGCTAACGACAAGGTATATCCGCATTGCATATAGTATAGGAAATACTTTTTGGTTATTTACTGCTTTAGTGAATTCTTTTCTATTACTTTACATGTGCACTAAATCAATTTAAGGGCAAAACTTATAAACAACATAAGGTGGGGACGTCATTACCTTTCTTGACCCACAAACTACTTCTGTTGCACTCATAACCCTAACCCTAAAATTAAAAATTGACTAGACGTTAGCCCTAGGGTCACTCAGGCTCATTAAGAGATTGACTGAAGGAGGAAGTTGTTCGAAATTAACTCTTTCCAAATCGGTGACTATGTTGGGATTGAGAGGCGAAAACTCAAAGGTGGTGGTTTGGCATAATTAGGTTCGTCTTTGACGGATACCTCCCCCCGATCTTACCACCTACTTGGCCTATTAACTTATAGTTAAGGTCAATAATATACCTCCCAAAGACAGTCTAAAGTTAGGGGGCGTCTAGGTCCAGGCTTATCCTAAATTAAGATTTTTGATTTTTTTTGTTTTCTTGATTAATTGGGTGAACTTGTTTGTAAACTATGCATGCCAGCTTGGTCGAGAGACCCAGCCACATCTAGACTGACTAGGAACAGTTCACCACCCAAACCTAAACCTGATCCACACATGGCATAACCATCGTCACTGCAGAATAGGTTCTATCCTATTAGGACCTCTCTTCCATCTTGCATTCATCTCTCCGATGTAGGAGACAACCAAATTGAGCTGAAACCACAATACATCAACACTCTTCCCAAGTTTCATGGATTTGAGTCCGAGGATGCTTACTTTTTCATAAGAGAATTTGAGGAAGTATGCCTTATGATGAAAAATACCCAACCTAGGAGTAGACACCATTAAGTTATGTTTTGTCCATTCTCTTTAAAAGACTTAGCAAAAAAAATAGCTTTACAGTCTAGAAGTCGGTTCCATTATCACGGGATAATTTTGTCAAGGCCTTCTTGAAAAAAATTTTATCCCATTCACAAGACTGCGCAAATTAAAAAAAGCATCTTGCAATTTAAACAAACAGCTAATAAACCTTTTTGGAAGTACTTCGAACACTTAAGGACCTCCTTGCTCAATGCTCTCATCATGTGATAAAGAAATGATGACTTTGCCAAGCTCTTTATGATGGATTAGAATATCAAACAAAAACCCTATTAGAATCCATGTGCTAAGGAGGATTTTTGAAAAAGAACAAAGACGAAGGATGGTTATTATATGAAAATTTGGCTGAAAAGACCATCCAATGGGAACCAACTCCGAAAAAATTTAGGACTCACGACCTAACTCTTCTAAAGGAGGTGCCAATTCCATTGAGGCAAATATAGCTACCGAAGCAAAACTAACTGTTGTGATGCGAAGACTAGAAGCTCTAGAAACTATGGAGCCAGTCTCGGTGAACCAAGTCTGCCCAACACCTTCGGCAGGTTGTACCTACTGTCAAGCCATGAACCACGTGTTCGAGGAATGTCCCGTCTTTCTATCTCATCAAACTTTGCCCGAGCATATGAATGAAGCCCTCACAAGGCCCGCCAACAATCCATATTTATCCATCTACAATTCCGGTTAGAGAAATCACCCAAATTCTCATGGGGCCCAAATAACAATGATCAATCAAGGCTCAAATTCTCCAACAATTTTCAATAATCTCCTTATCAACAAAATTTCCCACCAAAGTCCTCCCCTTCTTTCCAAAATTCAACATATGAAAATAAGACTCTCAATTTAGAAAGAAAAGTGGACAATTTAGTTAAAAATCAAGAAACACTAGCTCAAGTCATGACTAGGATAGAGGTCCAAATATATTAGTTAGCCGGTTCCCTAAGTGAAAGACCCAAAGGAACTTTACCTGGTCAACCAGTAGCAAACCCTAGAACTCTAGTCAAGCTCATTTGGCTCACAAAGGACCAAATGAACCAATAAAATTTGATTCATACGTTGTGCTTAGAAAAATAAGTTGATAACCAAGTGTCAACACCCTTAAGTTCAACACAAGCATCCACCTCTCCTAGTCTCACTCCACCTCTACTTGATTCCGACAACACTAAAAAAAGACAAGTTAGCTGAGAATGTGCACAAGCCTAAAGCATCTTATCCAAATAGGCTTAAAAACAAAACAAGGTGCACAAATGGATAAGGTACATGAGATTTTTAATCAAGTCAAGAATAATGTACCTCTTCTTGACGCAATCCAACAAGTCCCTAGATATGCTAAATTCCTTAAGGACATGTGCACCAAGAAGAGAAAGACTAATGTGCCCAAGAAGGATTTTCTAGCCACTAACATTAGTGAGCTATTGTCTGATCAAATCCCTGTCAAGTATAAGGATTCTGGTTGCCCTACCATTTCTTACACAGTAGGTCAAACTGTAATTAATCGTGCACTTCTTGATTTGGGAGCAAGTATCAACTTACTCCCTTTCTCAGTCTACCAACAACTTAGGGTGGGCGAGCTTAATCCGACTAAAGTTACAATCCAATTAGCTGACCGGTCCGTTAAAATTCCCAAAGGAAAAATTACGGATGTCCTTATTCGGGTTAGGGAGTTTATCTACCCAATAGATTTTATTGTTCTTGAGACCCAACCTGTATTCAATCCTAGGTCTCAAACTCCCGTTATCTAAGGGTGTCCGTTCCTTGCAACTGCAAATGCGATCATCAATTGTAGGAATAGATCCATAAGGTTAACTATTGGAGACATGACTAAAGAGGTTAATGTTCTCAACCTAAAACAATAACCTCGTAAGATAAAAGACCAAACGTTTGAAGTAAACTTCATGAGAATAATGTGAAGAAGAAAGTGAAGGTATAGAAAATGACCTCTATGTCTTGATGAATTATTTAAGGATGAGTGTGATTATATTAATGAGAAGACATATGTTGGAGATCCTAATTTTAGAGTCCCCTTTAAGAAAGAAAATTTGATTTGAGTGTCTTCATTTCAATAAGCCAATCAATGATATATCGCATGAGAATATAATTCAAGAACCTTCGATTGACCTAACCTTTGAAAACCTCTTTGAAGAAGAACTCATATGTTTGGAAGAACTGATTAGGATATTTGGGTAATTACACACCTCCAAGGGAAAGTGTTGATCTAAGTTTTGAGGAGATGTATGGAACTGAGTTAGAATTCTTAGGTATTCATGGTGAGGAAGTTCCAACTGAAAGGTATGATGGTAATCATTTTTGAACAATGGATGTAGACATATGAGAAAGAAGAGCTTAAGGAAGGTGAGATCGAGGAGGAAGAAAGCTAAAATGATAAAAAGATTGGCCTCCCACTATGCCATATAAAGGAAGCCATTGGAATGATGGGAAGCGAGATAGAGGGATGAGACCTTAAAAAGATCTAGGTGTGGGAGGAAACATGATGTTGTATATATTTTTGTATATTATTTTTTTAAGCACCTCTTTTGACATTTTATTTCATGCATTCATGATTACAGTCATACATTGAGGATAATGCATGAGATAGATGTGGGGGAGGGTTCTAACATGACTAATAACTATAAATTTTTTTGAAAAAGAGAACAATATTTTGACATATTTTTTGTAAGAAATTAAGTTAATTTTAAGGAGTAGGAAACTCATAATTAGGATTTCTTATACTTGGTCAAAATAAGATGATTTGTTTGATTTATAGGGTTAGGAAGAAAAATTGAAAAAGTAATTTATGAAGGTACACCTAGAGGGGGGGTGAATAGGTGTACGGCTAATCTAATGAACTAAATGCGAAAATTAAAACTAAATTGCAACTACACTTAATGCAACCAACGAGTGTAGCCGAATTCTCGGTAAAGGGCTCTGGACTAACTCCTCTTGATTCCTTTGAATAAGAGTTGAGGCGTTATATGAAGCTCTCGTGGTTAAGCACAATGTGAGGCACACACAAACAAGCCAAGCATATAATATGAATGAGCAATATGAAATGATGCAATGGCACAATATAAAGAGAGAGTTAGAGTCAATGGATCAAACGCAAACAACGAGATTTGTTTCGAGGTTCGAGCACCCAGCTCTACGTCTCCGCCTTCACCCAGAAGGATTTTCAATCCACTAACTTGTCCACACAGGGAATCTCCACTGAGGATTTGGAGCAAATACAATATGGAGTACACAACTCCTCTCTCAACCCAAAATAACCTCTCACTAGAGGCTAGGCACAAAGCCACAATAAACACCACCTCACACAAGAGGGGTAGGCCTTTAGCCAAACAACCACAATCCACCTCTTCACTAAGAGGGATATCAACACAACCTCCACTATCAACCTCTCACTAGAGGGATACCCACAATCACCTCTCACTAGAGGGATATCACAAATAAAGGAGGGTACAACACTTGGTGGTTTCCACAACTACAAACTATCTCTTTCTTACAAAAACAAAGATCCTAATAGATAGGATAGTATGTAAGCTCAAGTGTGAGAAATCAAGGTGTTTGGAAATCAAATAACAAAGAAAAATACTTGGGAAAACACTTAGAATTTGATAGAAAATGAAGAACAACACAAATATCCCAAATCTCTATTTTTCTTTGATTTTTCCACCCTTGAAAACAAATGAAGATAGATCTTTTGGCTAAAAACTCTTTTGAAAACTTGTGTTAAAACACTTGTAAATGGGAGAATTTTTGCTCTTGAAAATCTTGGAGAAAACCTCTCTCAAATGGGGTATTTATAGCCCCTTTAAAAAAACTAGCCGTTGGGGCAATTTCAGCCCAGACGGCTGTCGGTCGACCGTCCCGGTCGACCGCCAACGGTCAAAAATTTGACCGTTGGAGCCTCGATCGACCGGCCCGGTCGACCGCAGCCTGGAACAGAGAGCAGAGCTCTCTGCCGGTCGACGACCGGTCGACAGGGGCTTTCCAGAGAGCAGAAGCTCTCTGGCGGTCGACCGCCCTCCAGCCAGAGCTGGCGTGCACGACTGTGCACGTCGGTCGACCAACTCGGCGACCGACTCCTAGCTCGGTCGACCGGCAGAAGCCAGAACAGGACTAATAAGGGATTGAAAACTTGGTTTTTATTTGTCAAATAAATCCCATAAAATTTCTAAAAATCCACAAAAATAAGTTCAGTATAATACATTGGTATACAAACATGTGTGAAAAATTTCACCAAAAATTCAAACTTTTTGAACCATTTGTGACTTACAAATTTGTCGAAAACCAAAATCTGTATTTTTCAAAACTTAGATTTTCAAATGGAAATCCGATTTTTCCAAAACTCATCCCAATACAAAAACATGTTATTTAAACAACTTGAAGCATGTTGTATATGGATATAATCCAATATACATGAAACATATATATTATATATCCATGTTTTGATATTAAATCTGAAAATATGTTTTGTTAAAATACAAAACTCCAAACACATGAATAGGCATATCAAAATAAGTTGTCAAGATATGAAGCATACATGTATATAGAACAAATCTATATACATAAACCATGTAAACTTGTTTGAATCTGTCTATTCATGAAACCAAGATCGGTAAACCAAAACATGAAACGTGTGTGTGTTGTGAACTTGAGCATACCACACTATCTAATCTTTACACATGGATCTAAAACAAAAACTAAACTAAGTACCGAAGTCTTCTTGACGAACTCCGTCTTCAAGCCAACTCGATCCAAACCGTGATCCACCGATCTTGACTCCAACGAGTGCTATATATGATCTTTGACGCTCGGGCTCTTGAATCACTATGTGAAAGGCTTCAAAACTCCTTTATTGAAGCTAATCACCTACTAATATCTTGGTTAAGGATCTGAAACTAAACATCACAAGATTATTAGTAAACACTAACTTCATGAGTTAATCATCATCAAAACTAGAGTGGAAGGCCTTGGCCAACAATCTCCCCCTTTTGATGATGACAAAACTCATGGAGTTATATATGCATGGATTAAAGTAAAGCTTCAAAGAAGCTCCCCCTTAACTCATGCATCACAATAAATAATATATATGACAATGAAGCACATGAATCTAAACAAAAACATGTATGCAAATATAAGGAGATAAACATGTCAATCAAGCATAAAACACATCAAATTCTTTCTTCCTATTTGCAAAACAAAACATATATACATAAATATAAATCCTACTCCCCCTTTATGTATAAAGAAAGGAAAACATGCATATATACTAAAATACTTCTCCCCCTTTTTGTCAATCATCAACAAAGGGGTTAAAGTAAACACAAAAATAATGTTCTCCCCCACAAAGAGGTGAACTCAAATCAATCAATAAAAGATATATGCGATATACATTCATGAAGAGGAAGACGCTAAGT